>JABUQX010000849.1:25000-135803 GCA_015478945.1 Trachelipus rathkii
TTTTAGCAAAAGATTAATAAGCTAACTGGATTCAAAAAATTTCATGAAAAAATTTGTTAATCATGTCTCTATATTCTTCATTCTTTTCAATAGATTTCTCAAACATGACGGAAATTTTTATTTCTTCGATGTAACAGGAGGAGAGGCAGAAAAGTTTTATTGTAAACTTCTGTAATCAATGATTAAAAATGTTTTCATGGATGTTCGTTCTCTAAATCTTATGTGCAATAACGATCAATGTTTCTTGTTTCTTTTTCTTTTCTTTATTATTTCAGACTTCAAAAGATCTGATTTTTTTGAAGAGAGGTTTAATATCTGATGCCATTCAAGCCTTCATATCAATGCTACACTAATAATATTTTCTCTAAGATTCGTAACAATACCATTGAACTTATTACGCACAATTAACAACTTCTTGTCTTTCGCCCATTTCGGTGAGTTTTGGGTTCCATTTTGTTTCTTGGGAAAATCTTACCCTATACCTTCGTCTATTAAAATAGTGGTCTGCCATGGGAATTATAAAATATTTTCTTAGTTTTTAATTCTTTAATCTTAGTTTAGTTGCAATTCCTATGTATAAAGTTATCTTACACTGATGTTGTACTTCACATGATAGTCGAAACGCATTTGTAGTGCATTCTTTATAACGCCTGCTTGGTTAAATTTTCAAATCACTGCTTAAACACCTCTTAAACTCTTCTTTCTTCATTGATTCTGCATCATCATCATCATAGTGCTACAATTAAAAGTCATCTATCTATGTTAAAGGCGTTCGATAGTAATTCTCTTCGCTAGAGATTAGGATAATAAAGAGACAGAGAAGCTACATGAGCTTTCGGTATGTTCAGTTCAATCTAAAAATATGTATGCAACACGCTGCACAACCTTACCCCAGCACCTCTAAGACGCTTTCTCAATATCCTAATCAAGCCAAAAACATATAGGCCAACTACTGGACAAAAAGCAAAACTATAGCTCTCATAGGTAACATGATAATTACACTCCCCCAAAGTTTTAATAATAGCTTATCTGTCATAAACTAGGTGAGTTACAACATGACAGTTTTACCTTAATACTCAACGCTAATCTAATAATATCGCACCATTTGACCTCTCAAAAATATATTACTCCAACCGCACGCCATTCTCATATAACCATAAATTCACTCTCTCTTTAATCCAAGTTTGAGTACCACAGTAAACAGAAACCTCACTGCGGCTTAACCATTTCATCGCTCAGAAAATCACTATAACCCTAATCAGCTCGGAATGAATGTTTTCTTACAATCCAAGTATATCGGGCATATCTTTCATTATTTCATACTTGATGGCGTCGACTGGTTCTCCTAACCGCCGTGATAGCACTATACGGAATTTATTGAGTTCTTTCAGTATTAATTTCAAGTTAGTGTCAATTATGCCTTCTCAGACTTTTATTCAGAGTCGCTCTCTAAGAAATCGCCTGCGCAGAATAACACTCTCCATATTTCTTCTAGTTACTCTCCTCCGTTAGCTTATAGCGTTACCCTCAAAACAAAGAATCATCCTTTTGCTTACTACGGTGTTCTCTGCATTCAGGCATGTCTGAGTGTAATTTCTTTAATGTAAGTCCTTTAATGCTCCCCATCCTTTGAACAAAATTCTATGACTGGCCATAACATAGCTATCATACAGCTCAATTAATAAATTAGCTTACTCTTGTACAACGACGATATCCACGATTCTAGACTACACCTAAGAATTCTAATTAGAACTCTCTAGTCACTTTTTCCATATCGTTATTAAGCTATACACGTTCGAGATTAGCTCGCGTGATAACTGAGTTCTATATCTTGGTTCTAAAAACTGAAGCTCAATCCCCATAATCACATCGTAGATATAAATCGTGTGAGTAACTTGCATCTGTCTACATATCTGCACTCCCACCCAAGAGTTTTCAAGATCATTTAAATCTTTATACATCCACTATTATTCCTTTCTGAGGTCAGCCACTTCGTACCTATGCCTGCAAACTTGAAACCGGCTTACTTTTTAAGTCGCCTGTCTAAATCAATTATGCATATATGCTAGGAATCAGTCCACTTGACTCGTAAGAACTCGTGATGGACGCACAAACATGTTTTCTCATTTCATTAATAAATACTCTTAATTATAGTATTATTTATTATTATTATTATTATTATTCTTATTATTATTATTATTATTTCCGTTTAGGTGCGTTTCACGTGTCCTAAAAAAAGTCGAAGGTTATAAAGTCCAAAATTTGAAAAAAAATTTCACAATTTTTTCCCCGGAGGGATCGATTTTCCGAGAGCCGATTTTGACTTAGACCTCGACTTTTTTTAAGGGACCAACGTGAACGTCTACTAAATGAGCGACAATTCGAGCTCGACGAATCGGTTCGTAGGTATAAAAAGCACCCGTTCGACATCGTTACTCCGACGACCTATCTCAGAACGGGTCTCTGAACGTCACGACATCTTGGAACCTCCGACAACCCACCTCGGAAGATCCGGAGGCTCGTCCCGGGAGCACGTGAAACGACACTAAAGTATTAGTGATGAAAAACGAACATTTTATAGATATGGATTCGGTTTCTGGTGGTGATGATGATGATTTAAGACTAAGAAAAGAATTATCACAAAGATAAGAAAAAAAATTATTACATAGAAGATGTATGTATTGAATCTATCGGAATATCAATTATTCGTAGAATATTATTATTTATCTAATTTATTTTAATTTAGTCTCCCTTAAATTTCCGTTTTCTTTGTTAATTAGGTTTTAGGGGTAACTAAACTAAATTATTTATAAAAAAAATTAAATAAATAATAGTCTGCAAAGAATCGATATTCTCACAGATACGTACGTACACATTCTATGCAGTTAAATTTTTATCTTACTTTTCCATGATTATTGCTTATTAATCGGATTAAATCTTACCTTAAAATGTTGTAGCCATCTCACTCGTTTTCATGATTTGGTAAGAATTATGATTATAACCCGTATCCTATCTATCATTAATTAATTATTTATTATTATTATACTCTCTCTGATCGTTTCATTTATTATTTATTATTATTATTTATTATTATTATTATCTATTATTCATTATTCATTCGTATTCCACTAGTTCATTTATGACTTATTTATTAGACCAGTATAAAAACAGCAGCAGTTTTCAACGTGTAAAATTTTGATAGCTAATATAATTTCGAGTGGGTTTGACCGTGAACCCTCCTGGTCTAGCTATATATCCTATATGAGTATATATATTAGTATACGTGATATCATATATAATATATATAATATATATCACTACCTTAATATATACTAGTGAGATAAGTACTAGGTAGTCTAACTAGTAATATAGACGTCATGAGGGATTTATACTATCAGTCTTACCTCATATGTAGAAACTCGTTCTATATATATATTATATATATATATATATATATATATTATATGTGCGTACTATAATATATACTATTATTAATATTTAATATATATATTATATGAATATATTATAATGTAGCTAAACAGGAAACTTAATAATCTATATATTAGTCTCACATATATATCAAAAAGTAATAATCTCCGTTATTAAAGACTTCTTTAATAAAAAAGTATATACAATTTTATCATATTCTCGCGCTTTCATCTTTTAAATTTCTTTTTGCGCATCAATTCCGCGGTTCACCTATCTTAACTGACATCCAGAACTATTGTATCTTTTTTCTTTTTTCACTCTCTTTCAAGGTAATAAAATTATCGTCGGGTTTTGGACTCATATTTAATATCTCTCTCTCATACTCACTCAGATACTCCGTGTTCCTGTCGGGTCGATTCTTCGCTCTCGTTTTAGTGCTCACCTCGTTTTCATCTGTTCCCTAAAATATCTTCCGCAGGTCTAATCGTGAGGATGCTCGCCTCTGTGCTGATTCGCGCAAGGGCGTTATTAGCGCTGAGTGCACGTAAAATGTCAAAATTTGAAAAAAAAAAGTTTCATCATTTTTTTTCCCGAGGTCGATTTTCTGGGCGTTGAAGACCTTCTGACTTATTTTTAGGGAAAGTGAAACGTCACTATGAGCGAAAATCGGAGCTCGCGACGGTTCGGAAGGTACACGCGGGAGAGCGGCTCAAAACAATATAGAATTCATAGAAATAGAAATCACAAAGGAGCGGAATAATTAATCACGTCTCTTACCAGCGGGCAATACCTCCGAGACATGCTTGAATCCGACGCAAAAAAGATTTGAGAGAAATGATAATCCCGAGAACACATACACTGGCGCACTCGACAAATAATCTGATTCAACGTACCCGAAACTAGAGCGGATAGCAAACCACCTCGTATTCGGTCAGTTTTCTCACCTTAAAAACGATCCACTGTCCAGCCAGCATTACGCGAAGTCCCGCCACGCAAAACCGAAGTGGACATTCTGCAACCTCAACCTCAAATCTTACGTGACCGCTCAGCCGAGGAAACCGACTCGGGAAAGATCCGCTCTCGAGTTCGTTGCGCCGGGACACTTGAAACACCACTAAAGTATTAGTGATTGACAACAATCGAACATTTTTATAGATATAGATGCAATCACTTCTATGAAGATGCTATTGATTTAAGACTAAGAAAAAGAATAGTCCAAAGATAAGAAAAAAAATTTATCGCATAGAAGAGTTATGTACACGGCAACCATGAAATCTTATCTCCTAAGGTAGTCATTGAGGAGACGCATAACGACACATAATGATTTATCGTCAGCCAGACACAGTCAAGACTCTGTATGCACATCGTAACTCACGCTCTACTACTAGAGAATACGCAGATAAGAGAGCAGCCAGCTATAATCTTATCTATTTATTTTAATTTAGTCTCCCTTAAAAATCCTCCGTTTCTTCTGGTTTCGATAGGTTTTGAAAGGGCGATGTATACAAGAGGGAGCAGGTTTAACTATTAATACACAGTGAAGGGTTTTAGGGGTAACTCACTAAATTATTTATAAATAAAAATTAAAATAAAATATAGTCCTGCAAAGAATCGGATATTCCCAGAGACTAGATGATAGCTCGATCGGCACACAAGATACGTCCGCACACAATCTCACTGTAATTAATTTTTATCTTACCTTTTTAAGTTATTAATTCCTTTTCCTAAGTCATTACATCATCATCGTTGTTCATTTTAATTTGGTAATGAAATTCGATTATAACCGCTTATCTATATCTATAAAGGAAAATATACTCGTTTTTTCATTTCATACCAATACTTTAGTTGTATTCTGATTCACGTGTATACCCGAGACGACCCTGAAGCGGATCTAACGAGGTCCGGGTTCCTCGACGAATGCGTCACTATAATTTTAGTGACGTTTCTTAATGTCCCTAAAAAACGACCCGAAACGATCGAACGGGCGTTTTAGTACCTACGAACCGTCGTCGACCTCGATTTTCGCTCGTTTAGTGACGTTTCACGTGTCCCTAAAACAGGTCGAAGATACAGGTCAAAATGTGAAGAAAAAAAAACGAAATGACGCTACTGCATTTTCAAATGATTATTTAAAAAAATTAAATAAATAATAGTCTACAAAGAATTGATATTCCGATGCGTGCATGATTTCAAATCACCGACACGTTTACGATTTCCTATCATCAAAATCTGTTTTTATTTCATATCAATCAGACTCATTTTTTTAATCGACTTCTGATTAAGTAAATTACCTTTTATTTTAAAGTGTAAAGACAGGAAGCACGGTAATCAAAAACAATGGGTTAATCAGTTACGGCCGGTTATGAGAACAAAGGCAGTTACAACTTAGCAGCCTTAGCTTATTGCAAAGACTATAACCGAGGCCGGACGAGAGAAGACACCAACCGGGAGATAATTACAAAGATGTTATAACCTCTTTAATCAAGATATATATATAGTCCAAGCATGTACAAATCTTTTTCAAGAAATGATGGTTTTAAAGGCATATTTAATCGGCGCCCTACAGCACGGACATGCCGTGAGGGCGAGTGTGCAATATGAGCATGCTAACATATGAGTGCAAGGTAAGAATGTAATTTCCATCTCTTTGTCAAAACAAACTTTGCAAGTCACGTCTTTAATAAAACTCTTCGCTGAATCGCTGTCAAGCGAGGGTTTTACCGTTGATGACGACGAGGTATTGGGAGCTTCAGAGATAGGCGTAGTTATTTCAATATCGGATTCCATGAGATCATCGATATAAGGTAGGTCGCTACCACCTTCAGCAGCGATTTCAGTGTAATTCCCGCTGTCATCGTCGGTTATTAAACTCGTACTCGGTTCGTTTAACGCTATTGGATTTACATTTTCTTCGGTGGTTTCTCCTTCGGTTTCATCGGTGATAATCGACATAGAAATATCATTAGCGTTTTCAATATTTTGCGCGCTGTCATCAGCGGTTATCGCACTCACGCTCGGTTCGTTTAACGTTATTGGTGTGACAACCCCCTCGATGGTTTCTCGTTCGGCTTCGTTAGTAGTAATCGATACAGAAAATTCGAAAGATAGAGTATCATGATTCGTACTTTCAGCAGATGTGGTTGCATTCGCACTCGGATCATTTAGGGTTACTAGGTTGGTCGATGGCCCTGCTTCATTTTCTAAATTTCGTTGCTCGGCTAAAATTGCATCGAGACAGTCGTTTATTATGAAGAATATTTTACCAGTTTGCATTAATCGCCTTTTTAAGATTCTTTTGACCATTTCGCGTTCAAATCCCATACGTAATGCGTCTTTAGTTACACCTTTTTCGACTAATTCCTCAAGTTTATTATCATTTGAAATAAGAGATTCTAACGACGATGACGGCGACGACGACATCGACGACAACGGCGACACCGGCGACGACAATGCCGACGACTGCAACAACGACGACGACTGCAACAATGACGACGATGTCAAATACAATGGTGATATGGGTACTGATGCCGCTTCCGCTGCTGCCAGTTCCGCTACTGCCCCCGCCGCTTCCGCTACTGCCCTTGCCACTTCCCCTTCTGCCGCTATCATTTCCGCTTCGGCCGCTGCTGCCTCATCTTCTGCCGCAATCGCTTCCGCTTCGGCCGCTGCTGCCTCCCTTTCTGCCGCTATCACTTCCGCTTCGGCCGCTGCTGCCTCCCTTTCTGCCGCTATCACTTCCGCTTCGGCCGCTGCCGCTTCTACTTCAGCTTCTAACGCCGCTTCTACCGCCGCTGTTGACGTCGCAAAATTCGACAACCACTCGTTCCTCTCAGTCACAATATAATTAGGATCCTCCCTTCGAACCTTATCTGACAGCTTCGTGCCACTCCAAAACGAAACAACTAGGCACTCTGGGGACCATTTAGCGTGTGCTGCCCAAGGATCATCGTCCGCCTCCCAGTTTCTGAGTCCGAGGTCGCAATAGAAACACTTCACGTGATCGCTAAGTTTATAATAATAAAATCCAGCCCCCGCTAATTTTTTTGGATCCTGCTTAACTCTATTAGGCCAACCCCTGAAGGATTGCAAACGGATTTCTTCCATCACGAATTCCTTGGCTCGGGGTCCCAAATATGGACGAAGACCGAGACTCTCCATCGAAATATTTTTATTCGAAGAATTAGTTAAAACGTTTAAACGATCGTAATATCCTCGCGACTCGTGCGTGTCCCTTCTCCCTAAACCGCACACATCGATGCCGCTGGATGATGCGTTACCGGCATTGGCTGTAAATTTGGACCGACTTCGAAATCTTTTATTTATTGGAATATTACTAGTTTGTCTTCCTTTAACGAATGGACAGTGGGGGCTTTTATCTAAATGTTCACCTCTCGGAGTGTCTCCGAACACCCAACGGCCAATAGTCGTTCCGCAAAATACGCAAGTGCAATGGTCGTCTTTTCGCAAATAATAAAATCCATCTTTCGCCAGTTCTTCAGGAGAAATGAAAGATACGGGCCAATCTATGAAGGTAAAAAGTCTTTCTTCTTCGGACATAAATTCTGAACCTGGATCTTTAAACGTTTTAGTTCGCCGAGGTCGGCTATCGTCAATCTCCATCATCGATCGGAAATGTTATCTCTTCGGGTTTAGATGGTGCCTAGATAAGGAGCTCAGAGACGCCACTCTCCCGGCGTCCTACGGCAGTGATTATTTTATAAACGAATATAAATGAAAAATAATTTTTTATATTGAAATTTTACGAATAATATAAATATTTTTTTTTAATTTTTTTTTAATTTATTAATAACTAATGGGTTAGTAGCTTAACTCCTCCCAATTACAAATTTCTTCGGCGATTTTAGCGATCAAAATTGAAAATGAGAAAAGATTTTTTCAACCTTATACTATCGTGGGCACATTTTCTTTTCCCTTACCCAAAGGTCTATATCACCAAAAAACGGGTGTGAAACTTCGTTCGAAAATCGGTTCTCGGAAACGGCGTGTTCGCCAATTCTCCGAGAAAGCAAGAATCTGACCATGTTTAAAATTAATAGGATAAGAAGATATACAAAAACATTAGATAAATAAATATATATGATTATTTTATAAACGAATATAAATGAAAAATAATTTTTTATATTGAAATTTTACGAATAATATAAATATTTTTTTTTAATTTTTTTTTAATTTATTAATAACTAATGGGTTAGTAGCTTAACTCCTCCCAATTACAAATTTCTTCGGCGATTTTAGCGATCAAAATTGAAAATGAGAAAAGATTTTTTCAACCTTATACTATCGTGGGCACATTTTCTTTTCCCTTACCCAAAGGTCTATATCACCAAAAAACGGGTGTGAAACTTCGTTCGAAAATCGGTTCTCGGAAACGGCGTGTTCGCCAATTCTCCGAGAAAGCAAGAATCTGACCATGTTTAAAATTAATAGGATAAGAAGATATACAAAAACATTAGATAAATAAATATATATAATTTTATTCACATATCTACATTTATGAAATTGGTTTGCTCGAACGAATTTTAGAAGTAAATCGTTTTTTGCAAGTAATTGAATTTTCAGTTTTAATTATTACCCATCTTGATATTTTTTTTCACAGTGCGATATGTTTTCTTCAAATTTATTTCGGTAATAGAAATGGACTTTTTGATCGTATTCGGGAAAAAAATATTTCAAAGTTTTATAATTATCCAGGGTTATATAGTCGCGAACTATAAAATCTAGTGAAATTTTCTGCAATGAAGAAATGATAAATTTTTCCCCTAGACAAAAGAAGAAAGTCGCGCTGTTTTGGTTCATGTAATCTAGCGCATGCATGACTAAGAAATTCGTTAAGCGAGATATATTAAAATAATTCGCTAAACAAAGGACTTCGGCGAAAATGCTTGGTTTTCTTATAAAATCTTCCTCAATACTGCCGAAAATTATAAACTTGAGCATAGTCGATATAGAATCAACGCTCACATTGTGTAGCTCAAAAGTATTTTTTTTAGCGTTTTCGTTATTCGGTATTCTCGCATGAAGATCTGCCATCGTGTAGAACACGCCCCCTTCATCAGTGGCTTCTAGTACCCTTCTATCCACAACGAAGATCGCTTGAACACGCTCTATTCGATATTTCAATTCCATCACCTTACTCATGCCTATATTCGACATCGACATCTAAAATTAAAAATATATATATAATATATATATAATAATATATATTATAATATAATTATAATATATATAATATATATATATATATATATAAATATATAATATATATATATATATATATATATATATATATATATATATATATATATATATAACCAACTAAATTTTACTGATTCAAAAACTACGTAAAGGAAAGTTTATTTTAAGATAAATACGATATTTGATAATCAGATACGTAAAAATTGTTGCTTGTTAATGATCTGCGTTGGATTTCAATACTCCAAAATTAGTTTATACATAACTTTAGTTATAAAGGTAAGTTTGCATTCAAATTATGTGTATAAAAAGTGTTATTTCCAGATTTTTTTGTGATAGTAACTGGTTTAGTTATAAAATACAATAAACAATCAAATAAATTTTGTAATTGCAAAATAGAACGTTCATTACAAACGGTATAGTGTATTTATAATTAATTTTCGTAAGAATTTTCCTAATCCCGTTTTTTGGAAAAGAACTGTCGACATTGAGAAATACTAGTATAAAAAATTGCTATAGTTAATTTGTCATTTTAGCATTATTTACTTTCCTAGTTTGATTTGCTTATAAAGATTTGTATATTTTTAAATTTGCAAAAGGTAGTTTATTTTAAACAGTGTTTGCAGTGCAAAACTAGGTTATACGATAGTAATAGAAAAGTGGTATATTGTTCGTTAGATCTCAAATTTGAGTTTTGTTAATTAGAAAACGTTGGTTGTTTTTATTTTCTTTACACGAAACCTCATTTAATTCTATCGCTTTAATTTAAAACTTGTAAAAGTTTCAAACACGTTAGTTATCATTCTTTACGTGATGTTCAAATATGAAACATTACAAATCTCTTTAATATGAATTCTAGGAATATCAAAAATATATCCTAATATTAGCTTTATTGATTTTTATTTCGTTACCCAATTTTTAGAATATACTCTGCGAATGAAAATAGTGATTGTAATTTAACACTAGCAAAAATTTCAAACACGGTAGTGTTTATGTAAAATTAAAAAATGCAATATTCTACAAATTAAGTAATGAAATAAAAATCAATAAAGCTAATTTTAGGATATATATATATATATATATATATATATATATATATATATATATATATATATATATATATATATATATATATATATATATATATATATATATATTATATATATAAATATAGTATTTATATATATATATATATTATATAATAAAAATATAAATAAATATAATATAATATATATATATATATATATATATATATATATATATATATATATATATATATATAATTGTATCCTGGTACGTTTTAATTTAGCACTTACAAAAATTTCAAATACGTTAGTTGTCTTTCAAAAAATGAATGTTTATAAATTTTTTTTATATGAATTTTTAGGAATAACAAAAATATACCCTAAAAGTAGCTTTATTGATTTTTATTTCATTACTTAAATTTTAGAAAATACTTTGCAAATGAAAACGAAAAAGAAGTCGCATTCTCGTTCTAAGGAAAAAGACAAAAAGCTTTGGAAAATTATTAAACGTATGAACGAAAAAGAAAAGCAGAAGCTGCTTGTTAAAGTAAGAAATATTAAATCGCATAAGGGGGGTGAAAGTGATGAATCAGCTTCATCTTCATCGTCTTGTTCCTCTTCTTCAAAATCATCTTCAAAATCTAGTGAATCCAACGTATCTGCTTCAACAACAGAAAAAATGGAAGAAACCATTCTCGTCGAAGAACATAAAAAAAAGATCGAAAACGTTGATAAGTCAACTGTTATTGGTGGAGAACATAACCTAAATCAAGATAATTATCTCGGATATGACTATTACTATAAAGACTCTACACGTGAGTTTTAATTTATAAAATATATATATTTTCGTAATTTTAGGTAAATTTGAAATAGTTATTAAATTATTTTATTCAATCATTATATATATATATATATACATATATATATATATATATATATATAATATATATATATATATTTATGATATATAATATATTTATTATATATATATATATATATATATATATATATATATATATATATATATATATATATATATATATATATATATATATATATATATATATATATATATATATATTATATATATTTTATAAAAATATAATTTTTATTATATATATATATTATAGTAATTATGTTTTTAAGAGAAAAATCTTATGATGGAAGTTTTTATTTCAAAAACTACGATATGGAATTACTGAGAAACCTACAACTGCCTCCACGAACACACAGTCGGAGGAAGAAGAGGGTGGGGGAACATTTTCCGACCAACGCGAAAACACCTCGTTTAAGAACAGGGAAATAAAATGTTATTTTTGCTCTAAGGTGGGTAGGGAGACAGAGCAATCTAGTTTATATTGTTTCATATCGCTAACCAACTCGTTTCTAATAAGTTTTTATTTTATTTTTTAATAGGTCATTCACCGGTCACTAAATGACCACTTGAGATCAAAAAGTCACGAAAAAATCAGCAAAACGGCTAAGAATCTACTAATTAAATGCGAACAGCAGGTGGTTTTCACACATGGAACAAAAATTCTGCCGGAGCTTTGTGCTTAATCTGCAATATACCTTTTTCCCACATGAGTAATCATGTAAGGACTAGACACAAAAATTTAAATCGTTCCAGCGAAGAGAGCTTAAGAACGATAGTCCGAAAGTAGTAGGGGGACAAAATAAATCAAAAAGTTAAAATGATGGCGCTAGTCAAGGTGACGGAGATGATGACTCTGAAACCAAAAAATGTCGAAACCGAAAAAAGTAGAAACAAAATGTCGTCGTCGTGGGTAGAACACTACCAGGAAATAGAAAAAAGATTGATAAGAAAATATAAATCATTTTTAAAGGAAAACATGGTTCTATACGAAAGGAACTTGCTGAGATTCCAAAATATCGAAAAAAATATAATCGACGTGTTTTCCGCACTGCGGTTGAATCCACACACGCCATTTTCTGCCCAAAAAGCCTCCAAACTTCAATATCACGTGTTGGGCATGACTACGTACGAACACAGCAAAAAATATTTATCACTACTAATCAAGTGGGCGAAAGAAAGCCCGCTTTCGCCGAACACCATGGCGATGAAAATCGACGATTTTGTCAAATTTCTTAAAGTGATGATGAAAATAAAAGGAATTCAAACTATGGTAAAAAAAATTCTAAAGGGGTTCATAGCCGCAGAGATTCCTCATTTCAAAAATTATTTAGCTAAATCTAAAGCGGCGTTCCAAATGAGAAAAGAAAAGAAGGACGCGGGAAAAATGATTTTTTCGGAAGATATCGAAAAAGTGATGGGACATAATTTTTTCAAATCCGGAATGACGTACCTCATCGACGGGAACATTAACTCCAAGACCTATACGCCAGCCATACTAAGGAATATCATCATTTTTTTACTTTTGACGGCTTGTTCGGGGAGGTCCGGTATCATTTGCAATCTGACGATTGAAGAGTACAATAATATAACAAAAGTACAAACTGTGAGCGAAATCGTTGGTGCCCAGGGCACAAGCTCCGCTGATGCTGATGAATTAAAAATTCTTTACGCACTAAATTGCGAAAAACACAAAACACAAAGTATGTACGGGGACGCGACAATCATCTTAACAGAAATATGTAAAATCGCACTGGACGCTTACGTGGAACACGTGCGACCTGCGTTTCTGGAAGAAGCGAAGCGAGAAATGGCCAAAAAGAAAGCGTTCGAAGAGGGAAACAACGAGTTAGAAGCATCAACGAGGACGCCAAAAAGATTGGATTTTTTCGAACCTCAGAAAATGTTGTTTTTAAGCTCTCAGGGTGGGCTTTTTACGACTCAAGCGCTAGGCAACGCCATGAAAAAATTAACGTCGACGTGCGATATGCAAAAACAATTCACCGCCACGTCCAACAGAAAGGGCACGACCACGGAAACGGCAGTTTACCAACCCGAGCTTCGAAAAAACGTCGCCCGCTTAATGTGTCACCACGAGAATACGGCGGAGAAATACTACAACGCTACTATAAGCACGATATCCATGGCAAATACCTATTTGAAAACTAAAAAAGGACGTTTGCTTTTCCATTTTTCCAATCATTTTCAAAAAGACGGTGAAGAAGAGAGCGAAAAAGCGGAAGGAAAAATACAGTGGGAGGATGAAGAGAAGGGACGCGATGAAGATTCTCTCACGCGTGGTAACGAGTCCCCAGATGATGCACCAGATGAAGTTGAAGTGCCATTACACGATGACGCACCCGCTAAAGCATCCGAAAAAATACCAGATGAGTCATCCGGATACGCACCCGATGAAACGCCAGATATGTCACCGGACGAGTCCTTTGAAGAGGATGAAGTAGCCGCCGATAAAGTTCCAGAGGAGTCATCCGAACAGAAGATGGTCGATAAAGTACCCCTTGAAAAAATCGACCGATCCACGTTATCAAATATTTCCTCAAGTTCTAGTAAGCGATTGAAAATTCAGCACGCTAAAGAAATGCAGCAAGAAGGTCGAACATCAATCGAAAAAAAAAGAAAGCCTGATAAGGAAAAGACCGAAATTGAACGACAACGAAAACGAAAGCAAAGCGGGGACTCTAAAAATGAAGAGCGGCGGGATCATCAGAGTCAAAAAACACCCGACCAATCGATAGAATCGATTTCCTGTCACCCCTCCTTCTCTTATTTAGCGATGCAAAATATCGGGGAAGCTAACCGAGGTAATATATATATATATATATATATATATATATATATATATATTATAAAATATATGATAAAATATGATATATAACTATATAAATATATATATATATATATATAATATTAATATATATATATAGATTATATATATATATAAAATAATATATATATAATTATATATATAATATATAATATACTATAATATATATATATATATATATATATATATATATATATATAATATGATTATAAATAAATTATTATATTATAAATATAATATAATATATATATATATTATATTAGTATAATATATATTATTATAATACTATATATATATATATATATATTATATAATTATATATATATAATATTAATATAAATATATATAATATAATATTAATTATATATATATATAAATATATATATAAATACTATATATATATAATATAACGTATATTATATATAATATATATAATATTATATATATATATACTATATATATATATATATATATATGAGTATATATATATATATATAAATCATATGACTTTATAGATAGTAGTAGTAGTAGTCAGTAGTAGTAGTAGTAGTAGTGACTATTATTTCAATAATAAAATAATAATAATTAATAATCATTAATAATAATAAATAATAATAATAATATAATAATAAAATAATAATAATAATAATAATATAATTATAATTAAATTATAGTATATATATATTATATATATATATAATTATATATATATACTATATATATATATGAATAATATAGTATATAGATATATATATATATATATATATATTATATATATATATATAATAATATATCATACTATATATATATATATATATATATTATATATATATATATATATAATATTATATATATATATAATATATATAGATAATATATATATATTTCTCTGGCCAAGATATGACAGAGAAGGACGATTCGCTGTCAATAGATATGTCACAACAGCCTTCTACCTCTACCCCACAGTCACAAACGTTTTCTGCAAGCAGCATGCCGTTTTATTATCCACATGTGCACTTTCTCGAATCCGGTGGTGATGACGATGATGAGCAAGAAGCAAATGCCGATTTAAGAGGTAAAATAAATTCTTTCGTAAAATATTTTTTTATAGGTATTTAAATAATTTGCATTGAAATGGGATAATATTCATTAATGGAAAAATTATTTTTTTTAGAGACAAACGAGCGAGTCATCACCTCCAAAAGATTTATTTAAAATAGACCAGAGCCCGGGTAATATTCACCAAAGAAAAAATGTTGCTTACATATAAACATTCATCAATATCGATATGAAGCTTTTGAAGTGAGATGACATGTATGCTAGTAGCGTGTGTAGAAGGATGTTCAGGTGTTCAGTGATTTATTTGAAAAATAGAAAATAAAATGTCCTTGTGGGCATGAGAAGTGAGCAAAGAAGAATAGGAATGAAAGAAAAACAATTTTCAACTTTTCTCTTCAAATGTAGAAATATTTAGTTAAAAGCTTGAGAAGAAAAGTTATACAGCCATTCGAGCGAAAATCTAATAAGACTCGCGCCAAATGATGAAGGGTTTTTGTGATTTATTAAAAGTAACGAAGGGATCTCAACTTCTCATAATCGTTGTTCGATCAAAATGTGTGTTAAGTAAATAATAAATATTTTTAATAATATTTAATAATATATAATTTTAATCATCTACTATATTTGTTTTTAAAATAAAAAAACATTCAATAAAGCTTTGTTTTAATTTCCTGTTTCCACCTGTGATGGTGTAAAAACAAATTTCAAAACCGATGACCATTTTTATGCTTTAAAGTTTAAAAACACATTGAAAAAAACTTTATATAAAAATTTTTCATAAAACTAAGTTTAACAGCTATGGTATTTAAAAACAAAATGAGTCAAACAAGAAAACAATATATTAGTTAGATTAAATTTTGTTAGGAAACCTTTAATCTTATATATCGCTTTAAAAAAATACTTTTGTATTCCCGATAAAGCTAAAAATGTAGAAAACCTGATATATTGGGGAAATGACCGTCTGCAGGGTCTTGCCCCCGCGCTCAAAGAACACGAACGATTCCAGGAGACGACCATCCAAAAAAAATCCAAAATTTATTTTTAAAGTTTACAAGCCAAGGCTTGCTCCTGACGGAGCAATCTTGCCTTGAGCCCGTGCTGACGCACGCACAGGGGTTAACGCCCCGATGAAATTAGGTATTTTTGACGTTGATGAAAAAGTGTCGTAGAAAAGGGCACGTAAAAAGGCATGTTTAAAAATCATAGTATAAGAAGATAATTTTACACTTCTATTTTCTGTTTAAAATACAAAATTTTATTCCTTTAAATAAAAAAATTAATAAATACAATTTTAATGGTGGAAAATTTAATATATGCGCAAATGCAAAAAACGCGCATACATTAAATATATTTTATCTTTTCCCGTATTATTCTTCGAACAGCTGCAAACATTTTGTTAAAAATCGCTTGTAGGACTTTAAAAATATAAAATCTTAATTTATTTTTTTAAAATTTTAATTGTGGAAAATATACGTATAATCCGTTTATAATACCTGACAGTGTCGTTTCAAAAGAACGAGAGGACCATCCAAAAAAAATGTGAATTTTTTTTAAAAAGTTTAATAATCTTACACTCCTATTTTCTGTTTAAAATACCAAATTTTATTCCTTTAAATAAAAAAAATTAAAAATACAATTTTAAGGGTTGAAAATTTTATATATGCGCAAATGCAAAAAACGCGCATATGTTAAATTTACTTTATCTTTTCCCATATTATTTTTCGAACAGCTGCAAAAATTTTGTTAAAAAAATCATGGTTATCGATAGAGGAAAAAAACAAATGAAATGTTTTCGGCTTTGGATCTCGAAATCGTTTTAATAGCTTAAAAAAAGATATCGGTTCAAGAAAATAGATGTCGTCTTTTAACCATAATCGACTCTCGTAGAAATTCCTTTCTCTTTCGTCCTCGTATTCAGGGCTATCGATCGATTCGTGATGACCCGGCAAACCGTCCTTCTCGCAGAAATCGTATTGCTTTATATCCCACCGAATGATGGAATTTCCACAAACGTCTTTCATCGTCACCCTAACCTTTTCGAAAAGTTGGTTGATATTTCTTTTGTGCGCAGGATCACTGCATTTTTCAAAATACCTCGTCAAATTTTGTTTACTTACTAAGTACTGATCAAAATTAAATTCTAATCCTCTTTTCAAAGAACGAGTAGTATTCAAAAGATTATAAATTTCGCAAGCGCTGATACCTTCCCATTTGAAGAATATTATGACGTTTTCTAAATTTGGAGAGACATTACAAATTTCGTATAAAACATTTGAAAAATCGATTTTTAATTCTACTAAATGATTAAAAATGGCTTTATTTTCATTGTCCGATATCGTTTCTCGGTCATCGATACTTCGTTGGAAACACGTATCGAAATAATTGCTCATTCTGATTTCTAAGTCGGTCAAATTCGGAAATGCTTCAACGATTTTATTACTCAATGTGCCACAAGAATTTTTTTCTAAAAATCTCCACGTTTCGTCATATGTTAATTTCAAGATATATACATTTTGAAATCGGAAAGGAGAAAGTGTATCTAAATTTTTGTTTCTTTCGAGTATAGCATTAAGTTGACAAGTTGCGTAAATTCAATTCCAAGAAACCGTCTATCTTCCGAATCCTTCTTCGCAATTCGTTTCTAAATGTTTTTGTATCCCAAGAATCAATTATTTTCTTTTCCATTTCCCTTCGCCACGTAACATTCGAATGTAAGTTGCATAATTTTATACCATCTCCCGTAAACTGGCGCACGAGAATCCTCATCACCCCGTGAATGCCTCGGCATGTGAGGCAGAATGGTATTTTTATTTCGTTTCTTTCACGATCTTTGGTGAGAAGATTCTGAAAACTAATTGCCAACATATTTTGTAACCCGTAGAATTCTTCTTCGGGGTATTCATCTTCTGATTCTTCTTCACCCCCTGACGATGTTACGTAATTTTCGAATGGCGCCGGAGCTTCTCTGACTTCCCATTCAATTATTCTTCTGTTTTCGATTTCAACCACCACGACTAAACTGTCCAATTTTCGAATAGAGCAATTAGAGCATTCACTAAATTTATCATCCAACCTAGTATAGGGGTAACTGGGAAATAATTCTCCTTCCGACGAGAAATTATAAATCAATTCTAGCGTCTTTACCTCGGTTTTCGCAGCCAATAATCTTACGCGATATTCACTAACAGGGGTAGATGCGTGATTATGCGTTAAACGAACTCCGATTTTTTGTAAATTAAACAACGCTGCGATTTCAATAATTTCCTCGATGTAGTTATAGTCCACAGTTAACGTAGTTAATTCGTTTAATGAAGGAATGAGAAGCCTCTGCATTTTGCTCTTAAAATCAAATTCGACAATTACTCTGTTCGCTTTTAAATATTCCAAATCTCTTTTGTCAACCAAAGCGTTCGCCGACTTGCTTAAAATAAGAGAGAGGCCCCTATCCCTACTAATTTCGATTCCCTTTTCTCTCGTCGTCCAACTGCGACATTTGCACATTAGTTTTAGCGCAATTAGATTAGGGAATAAGATCGAAATATTCTTAGTCATTTCGAGAAAGTTGTCGTGAGTGAGAGGATTAGTTCCCGTATTTACAATTTCTAGCTTCTCGATACGAACCAAAGGATCTTTCATCGAGTCCGTTAATCTTAAAAAAGTTTCGTACTGGTCTAAACAAAAAGTGAAAGCCTTTAATCGTTCGTATCCGGTACCCATTGTCTCAATAATTTTAGCCGATTTAGCAACCGCGGCAGAAACACCCTCGACAAAACTGTTTGCAGCGACCATACGCTCGCTCAACGTGAGGGTTATCGCCTCGGTCGTCTTGTACGGATTTTTCGTCGCACTTTCGAGAAAGTCCAGATACCTCGCCGTAGTTTTTTCTTCGTTGCGGTCTGAACCGAATAACGGTAAGAGTGGCTTGAAATTTAATTCCTTCACTCCGTGTTTTTCGGTCAATCGATTCATAACCGTATCAAAGAGCAAATGTTTCACCGCAGATCTTTTCGAATCCGAACCATTAAACGCATCTAGAATGGTTGGTCTTTCGAAGATGACGTTCAGTGCCAAATCTTGAAGCTTTATCACATTTACTTCCATTTTTAGTTAATCGACATCGAATTATTAAATTTTAAACAAAATAAAGATTCGGGTTACGCGCCACGGAAGAAAAATAAATTATTTATTTTATCTGATGGTGCTGATCTATCTGGTGTAGAAGACACGACTCCCTTTTATTCAGTCGGAGCTAAACGAAAGCTTTTTTAAAAATGCAATTAAAAAAAATAATATTATATATATTTTTTTTTAATCGTTAAAAAGAATAAACGGAAAAGAATTACTGCTACATAGATGGAAAATCACTTAAACTAAATAAAAAAATATAAATCGGCTATAGATTATCTTAGAAGGTTTCTAAACCGTCGATATATTTTTGATGTTACTGTTTTAAATAATCATAATCGAACTTAAAAAAAATTTAAAAACAGAAATATTAAAAAAGTACTATTATATATAAAAAATAAATTAATAATAAAAATTAAAAAAAAATCTATTCAGATCTACTATAAAATAAATCGCTCGTGGACTATAGATTTATTACAATAAATCTGGACTTAAAATGGCTGAAAATAGCGCACCGATGAAAAAGGCGCCTTCATCCGAGGGAAAAACCTCGAAGAGTCAACGCCTGACACTTGACGACGTTGTTTCCCTCATTAAAAACGGAAAATGCAAAAACGTTATAACGTTGACCGGTTCAGGGATATCTACCTCTTTGGAAATTCCCGACGATCCGTCTTCTACCACTAAATTATACAATATACAAAAATACGACGAAGATAAAGAGCTGCCAAACCCGAAGGCGATATTCGAAATCGAATCTTTTAAAAAGAGTCCGAAGCCTTTTTTTAAATTGCTTAAAGACTTTTACCCGTCAGAATTTAAACCAACCCCAGCGCACTATTTCGTAAAACTGCTTCACGATAAAGGTATCTTATTGCGACATTACACGCAAAACGTAGATACGTTGGACATTTTAGCTGGGATTCCAGTTGACAAGGTTACGGAAATGTACGGCTCGTTTCGCGCGAGTCATTGCCTTTCGTGCAAAGAAGAGTATACACAAGGATGGATGGAAACAGAACTTTTAAAAGATGTTATTCCCACTTGTTCGGTTTGCCACAAAGGCCTGGTTAAACCGGATATCCTATTATGCCACGAGCCATTACCATCACAGGATATCCATAAACGCATCAAAGAGTTTCAAAATTGCGATTTATTAATAATAATAGGAGCATCTTTAACGCTCACTCCTTTCGCTCATTTGGTTTACGCGGCGCCCGAATCTTGCCCTCGGCTTTTTATCAATCGAGAACCCATCAAAGAAATTGATATGATGATTGAATCTCGAGAGCTTGCCGAATTAAATATCGCGAACAACAGGAATTTAAATGTGAGCGTATTCGGTGATTTCGACGAAAACTGCAAAAATATTGTGGAAAGGTTGGGGTGGACCAAAGAATTTAAAATATTATTAGATGGAGGTCCTAAAAATAAGTTATAATTTGTTTGATTCTTATGTAAAGAGTTCTTCGAAAAGTCGACTAGCTCTTTTACCTCTACGTTGGATATTTGCTTTATAAAAATAATAATATATCCTTAATATTCCCTCGGCATTAATAAAATTATTTAAAATAAATAATATTTTTAATCCTTTTATATACCTTCTATTATTATTATAAGTCTTTTTATTATCCGTCTATTTCCTTTTATTTTTAATCAGTCATTTTCATTGACCGATATTTTAATCAAAAAATAAAAACTAGATTTCGTTTTTTCCTTCGACGGCCGTCTCGTCTCGTTTCTTTTGAAATTTTGAAACGATACTCTTATTTTTTATATTTTTAAAAAATAAAAATATTTGAAATAGTTTTACCAGTTTTTTGTTATTAACCTGCGTTAGCACGTGCCCAAAGACAAGCTTTGCTTCCGTTAGAGCAAACCTCGGCTGTATAATATATTTAACATGCCATTTCGCGAGAATTTCTTTCATCTTTGAAGAATGACGTTTAGTCATCATATTTTTAAAAAATATTGTTACGGCACTCTTTAGGGTTTTCTTGTAAAGGAAAATGAAATTCCTTAAAACGCACAATATTTATTACTATATTTAATTACAAAACATAAAGAATAACTTACAAAAACGATATATAAAATAGAAATAAATACAATAAGACACATTTGTAATTGATATAAAAACTTTCCAAAATTAAAATTTTTGTTTTTCTATTTACCCGAAGATTCGTAAATTCTGAAACGAGCGAGTGGTCGCTGAATCGTTGCTTCGTTTAACTTTTTTCGCGAATAGTAATAAGAAACTATTCAGTTTTGATGGCCGAATTATTCTCTGGAAGGAAAAATCTCCCAAAAATGTAGGTCAAGAGTATGGCGTTAAGGTAACGTATCTGGCTCATCGAATAGAGATAGAGGAGGGGCGGAAGGAAGAACCGGGCCTTTTGAAATCGCCTCGTTATTCGGAATCGCCGTTTTTAAGAGAGTTTCTTTTATGTCCTTCCCCGTCGATCTCGGTACGGGGCTGGCGAAAACGATATTGTTCAGCCAAGACGCATTATGAAATCTCACGTGTTTGTTTTTCTTCTTCGTCTCTGGAGGTTTTTGACCCCCTGCGATATTTAGGTTCCGAATGTCAATATACGATATCTTCTTTTCTAGGCATTGAGATTCATTTACCAAATAATCATAGCTGTATGATTGAGTACGAAGGTCCCTTTTTTCCTCATCTTTTATTTCTAAATCATCGTCAATCAATAGTTCGTCTTTGAAGTTTCGGTTCCTTTTTTTAACAATACTTTTAAGCGATTTCATATCTTCCTGTGAATCGATTATTTTATCGATTAATATTTTTTGAGATTAATGCTCATTTGCAAAAAAAAATCCTTAAATTAAAAAATTATCCTGAAATAAAAAAAAGAAAATTTAAATTATACAGTAAAATTAAAAAATAATTTTACAATATAGAATATTAAAATCGAAAAGCCTATAAAATTAGCACAACCTAATTAGTCTCTTCACTACGATCAAGTGTATTGAGAGAGGATACCATCGGGAATTTCGGCTAAGGTTTGTGAAACTTCCTAATCGGTGAAGCATATTTAACATCGACCCTAAAATCATTTTGGTAAAATCGTCGAGTGTGTATTTGTAATCGAGAGAATTTGTATATTTTTAAGAAAAAAGCTTGATAAAATCTATAGTTGTCGGGGCTAATCGCAATATTTAATCTGCGGAAGAATAAAACTAATCGCTGAGCCATGACAAAAACTGAAGATGTTACTATCGATAGGAAGGAAATTTTACGGGGGGTCCTCAAAAAGCCGCGGAAAAGTTACAAACGCCACGAAGAAATTGATAAGATTCTCCGCATCCTTCACAAATGTAGGAGGAAATTAATATTTTGAACACAGCTAAGTTGCCTTTTTGTGGACCGATATTTTATCCAAAAATTTGCAGTAAACGATGGTTTTAGTTTACAATATTTATTCGCAAATTACATATACATTTTTGTTATTAATTTTCTAAAAAATATATAAATTTAAAGTTGTTATCGGGGCTAACGCACGCGCTCAAGGTGAGGTTGCTCCATTAGGAGCAAGCCTCGGCTTGTTTATTATTATTATATCACTTTATGAACTGTGAATAATAATAAAAATTAAAATTAACTAGTTTCTTCTAAGTCTACACCGACGTTACTTTTTATCAAACCTAAGGCGGCCAGAGGTTGTCTCACCTGACACGTCATCTGCCTCGTCGGGGGGAACGCGGAATAAGAGAACCGACCGTCCATCGGAAACGAAGAAGACGCGGTGCGGTCGCCTATTTGAAATAAACAGCCGGCCCCGTAATGCCTGAGCAGATCCACTATGATGTCATCTTTCTCGTGCTCTCGGGTGTCCATCGTTTCTAAAAATTCGTTATCGATCATTTCGCCGAAGAATTTCGATTTCCCCCTGAATATAAAAGCGTCGTCGTCGTATGCTAGAACCTTTTTTTCCCCTTTCTGGTCGTTATCTTCCTGCCAAGGCCTGTACGGACACAAATATCCGCCCATGGCGTGCTGACCTTCCGCTATCGTTTGACCGCATTCGAAGCCCGAAAACGATAGCGTCGTAACGGGATAGTTGTGAACGAATTTTAAAGGCGGCGATGGTAAACGGGACGTTTTCCTTCCTCCGCTTTCGCTATACTCTCCCTTTAGGTAATCGAATCTGCTCCAAAGAATCGCGAACGGCGTTCCCATTTGGGCCACGATATCTTTAGCGCCATCTTCGCGAGAATTTTGCGCGTTGGCGCAAATCGTGCTCGGCATGACGGTTAAGAGCGATTCTAAAAACCTCGTAACCTCCGCTTGATAATGATCTCCGACCGAATCTAACAATAATTTAGGGTAGAGGTAATCGAAGCGGTTTTTACCGTCGTTGACTTTGAGTTCGGGTAAACCGTTCGAATTCACGTTGGCGGGCTCCGACAAAGCTTCGTCGACTAATTGTCTCCCCCACATGTAGCTCATAGACTCGGTATTGTGAGGAGAAACCATAAAATAATTTAGGGCGAGGGGCAGTTTTCCGTAATTCCTTTTTCCAACGGGGCGAAACATCCGGCTTAAATCGCGCGGCAGTTCGAAATTCGCCTTTATTCTTAAATACGCTCCGTATAATCTTACGTCGGTGCACGGAATTCGTTTTTGAAATACGAATGGAGTCAGTTTAGTGCTTCGACTAAGAAATCCGGAATAGGCGACGCGGTTCGCCCCGAGATCTCGCAATTTGCTAAGCGACGATGAAAAGTGTTTTTGACACGATAGTTCGCACGTGCAACCGCACGTGTGGATAGGAATCGTTTTGGTATCTATTCTTTTCGAAACGTGCGAATCTTTCGTCGCGTTATACGTGTGTTTGAACTCGTGGTGATAGTATACCATCCCGACCCTCGACCTTTCGCCGGAGAATAAAACCCGTTCCTTTAAACCGACCGTCGGATACGACGTGGTATCATTCGGTATAAAAACGGGCAAATACTGGTTCAGATTCCCCCCCAACCAGCCGTCGCCTTCGCTCAGGTATTTGTACTGGCCTAGGTAAATTTGGACGTGCTTTTTATTGTGTTGGGAAAAATGAAGGAGGAGCCCTTTGTCATCCTCTTCGTCGTCGTCGACGTTCGCGAATTTGCGGTTAGCCTGGTTTATCGCTTGAAAATAACACTCTAAAGCCGGAACGGTCGGTCGAAAGACGCTTTTGCCGTACTCCCGGAAATTGCCCTCCGAGAACTCTTTCCGACACAACGGTTTTTTAACCCTCTCCCAAGCGTACCTCTTCGCCGTATAATCTGTCAATTGATTTTCGCTACCCCGCTGCGGCAGCAGCGCGTATTGATTGGAAAATTTTTTCAGTTGAGCTAGAGCGTCTTCGCCCAGCAGCCTTTTGCTAAAATCGACGTGCTCGACAAAGGACACCGGAGTGCTCGGGGGGTAATTTATGATGGAGGCGCCTTTCAGAAAGTTTTCGGAGCTCGTGAGGTGATGCTTCACGAAATCCGGCTTTTTCCCACCGAAACTGGTTACGAAATTGTAGCGAATAGAATCCGGGTTATCTAGGTCGTATTGCTGCAAGCCGAACAGAGTGGTGTGAGAATTGAAATTACTAATCACGTTTTTATCCAACGCGATTCTCGGGACGGGCACGGGAATTATTTTCCTCCGTCGACCGTCCTCGCGGTTTTTAAAATAGTTGCGAATTAAAATCGCGAGCGAGTCTACGCGCGAAAAGATTCCGTCCATTAGTAAGGAGCTCGAGTAAAAATCGGTCAGTTTCGGAGAATTCGCGGAAAGTTCTTCGCAAACCCAATTTCTTTTCCAACCGTTCGGGGCGCGCGTTCCTATCGTCGTGGGTTCGAGGAGCAAACCCCCTAAAGCGTCTAAAGTTTTCATCGTGCTGTCGGAATCGAAACATTTTTTTAACTCGCCGTCCGTTCGGCGAGATTCGTAAATGGTAGGAAAAAACTTTTTTAAATTAGAGGGCACCCGTCCTCCGCCGACGAGTCTTCTAAAAATGTTCACGACGGGATAAAAGGAAGCTGCTCTTCTAATCGGATTCGAAGTCAAAAAAGTTCGACTGAAGGGGGGTCGCGTCTCCATCGACGACGTCGCGGAATCCGCCGCGTTGTTACTACCGACTCCGTAACTCGTTCCGTGCATATCGTGCTCGCTGGGAACGAAATAGGCCCCGGCAACGATGCCGGGGTCGTTCATTCTTTGCATAAATAAATCGTGCTTTTCCGACTCGTCCAAGTCGTCGCCTTCGACTTTACCCTCGTTCCTGAATTTCACTAACGTCTTTTCTTCGTTTAAATCAGTCTTTCTCTTTATCGAGCCGTCGCGCATGTGAACGCCGCCCGGATAGACCCTCCCCGCGGACGAGAGTAAAGCGACGGAATGTTCCATCGAGGTTTTCCCGAGACCGGGGTAGCTAAATTTCGACGAAGGCACCGCTTTTAACGATACGTTCGGAACGCGCGAGAAACCCCCTTCTCTCACGACGTCCCCTCCCCGAAATTCCGGACCGTCCTCGACGAACGCCGACACGCTGCCGCTTCCGGCGCAAGAAACTACGCCTCCGCCGTACATCCTATTCTTCCTGTATCGACCGAGTTCGTCGATTCCGTCTTTTCTGAGGCAAGCGGAATTTACCAAATGACCGCCCACGGCGTCTCCTATATCGTCGTACAAGCCGCCCATCTCGGTTATCGCCGAGTACCCGAAGGCCGCATTTTTCGATTCGATTCCGGGGGCGGGAATGCAATGATCGCGGCCCCGCAAAGCGAAATCGAAAAATCTTTCGATGCTGAACAAGTAGGATTTATCGAAAGAACGTTCTTCCGAAAAAAGGTCGCCGGATGTCATCCTATTGTCGTTCGACATCGAGTGTTTATCGACGATAGTTTTAACGTTCACCGATAAAGTGGGGTTGCATATGCAAACGTAATCGTCGTAGTCGTCGTCGTTATTTTCTTTTTCTGTTAAACCGCGATTAAAAACGATCCCGCCATCGCGCGTTTTTTCCTTTTTTCTCCTCAATTTAACGGAACATTCCTTTATTTCCCTATTGCGCGCGCACGTCGGAGCTCCGTTTTTTTGCATTTCGTTCCGGTAACCGGCCGAGCACAGGCATTTTAATTTTTTCGAATTCGATATGTCAAAATCTATATCGGCGACGCTTCCGACCGGAAGGTCCGTTCTGGGGTGAAGAATTACGCCGTGAGGAAAACAGGCGCGAATTTTATCGCATGGCGCCTTGTGAATTGGGGTTTTAGAGTAAAACGCGAGGTCTTCTTCTTCCTCCTCCTCCTCTTCCTCCTCCTCCTCCTTTTCTTCTTGTCGCCTTTCAACGGATTTATCGACTATATCTTTATTAACGCACAGGGTCGTACTCGTTACGTAAATATCGTTGTTAGAATTTCTCACCGTCCCCGGAACGACGCGCGTCGTAAAGCGATTGAAAAATTCTAATTCTCCGTCCGCCTCCTCCTTTACGAGACAAACGCCGGTGTCGGGAGGAAAATGGTGCGAGGGATAATCTTTCGAATCGAGGTGGACCAAGGGGTTACCGGAAACGTTTACGCACCGAGCGCTAAACTCCACGCACGACAAGCATTGAGTCGATGGGTTTTTTTTGGGATCGCATTTCACCAATTTGCGCTGGCAGTGATCGTTGTGAACGGTGACGCGTACCTCGGAAAGCGGCAAATCGTTTATCGATGGAAGGGAATAAACGTACTTTTTATTTTTGCTCGAGCGTTTTTTATCGTTCTTTAAAGTCTTGGTCATAATTGAAATGAAACAAACGTAGGATAAGATAGATAAGTTTATTTAATTAAATACGCGTATTAAAAAAAGATAAAATTATTTACATTGTTTTCAGTCTCCCTAATTATACTGCGCGTCTAACAAATGCCGATAATCGTTGTCGGCGGGTGAAGGATGTGCTGGACTGTAAATGGTCTTATATCGAGTTCCAATATCCGGGGTCTGAGCTCGCATCGGGGTTTGATATCGGGGTGTGGACATTGCTGAAGGACTCATCGCACTAGTATAGTTCAAGGGCAATGGCATTTGCGCTGGGGAGGGAGACGTTTCCATCAAGGTAACTGGTGATTGTATTTGCGAGGGTGGTGAAGGCGCCGCTGAAAGGTCAATGGGTGTTGGTGTTGGTACTCGCGCGGCGGATGTTGGTAAGAGCGTTGGTGCGGTTAAAGGAGAAGAAGGAGGAACCACCGCCGACGAAATTTTTCTTTTCTTTGCGGGTGGTGCTGAACTTCTACTACTATTCCCACCACCAGATTTGGAGGTGGAGGTGGAGGTGGAGGCGGTAGGCGAATTGAAGGGCTTGTTTTTCTTCTTTTTAATCTTGTTTTTTCTTTTACAAACACTTTCGATCGTTGGATTTTTTATTTTGAAATTATTTTTATAAAGCAGGTTTTGGGTCATGTCTAAGGCGCGGTCATCCACCGTCACCTTTTTACATAATCCGAGAACCCTTTCACCGTTTCGTAGCATTTTAATCAAGAAGTCTTCCGAGGTTTCTCGGATTTTTTGAAGAGCGTCATCGCCAATTCTCACGTTGGGGAACGTATGACTCAGCGTTTCCTTAACGAACCTCTTCATCGGAGCTTTCTTTATTTCCAAATTTTTGGCAGCTTCGGATTTTAATTTTCTACGCAGATCCGCCAGTGACATTTCGTCCTCGTCGGAGATAAACTCCTTATCTTTAGCGCGATTATTTTTCGGGGGGGCTCGTTTTTTCTTAGCTTTGGTGACTCGTTCGGTTTTCTTTTCCGCTCGTTGCTTCTTAAGCGGAGTCGCTTTCGAAGCAACGTCCTCAATCGGCTTACTATTTTTTGGAGGGTTTTTCTTACCCTTTTTAATATCTTTTCTCCCTTTCCCTTTTCCTCTTTTAATTTCCTTCGAATTAGTTTCATCCGCGCCAGAAGTCGTTGCGATTTGGGAGTGTTCCTTTTTTCCTTCGCCTAATTTAGCACTTTTACTCGGCAAATTCCTCTCACCCTTTTTAATATTTTTTTTCCCTTTCCCTTTTCCTCTTTTAATTTCCCTCGAATTAGTTTCATCCGCGCCAGAAGTTGTTGCGATTTTGGAGTGTTCCTTTTTTCCTTTGCCTAATTTAGCACTTTTACTCGGCAAATTCCTCTCACCTGCACCGGAAGTCGATGGAGTTTGGAAATCCTCTTTTTTTCCTTTATTTGATATCGCCCTTTCTTTTTCCTCGTAAACTTTTTTCTCTCCGTGACCGCCTTGAGGGCGGAGTTCATTCGGTGATCTGGTCCAATACGTATCTTTAATTTCGTCATCACTTTTAGGGGTTCTCATGTTTTTCTCGCAGCGGTGTTGTAACAATTTTTAAATAAATATATAAATAGTTTGTATACGTAGGTCGAAAATAATAAAAATATAACGAAAAGAAATTTATTTATTATTCGCGTTTTATTCAAATGAAATGAGCTATTATTAGGGTTTTGAGGATATCGACGCGATTTCGTTGTGGTAGTTTTTAGACATCATTTCCGATGATATATACGATATCTTAAGAATGTCGTCCATGTTCAAACCCCCAGAACCTACGATTTCTCGACGGAACGCGTCCCAGCCGAAAATGTCTCCTAGAAATTTGAGGTGTTCGGAGATGCAAAAATTGAAAGAGTATAAAAAAACGAAGAACGGTATAACGTCATCTAAAGAAATTTTGTTCGTCACTGTTTTTATTACGGTGGTTGTAGTTTTAAAGTTCTTATCGCCTCTTTTCAAATTGCTGAGCAGGGAAACTACTTGGTAGAGTCTCTGCATACTCGATACGCCCGCGCTCGAAACGGGAAAATCGAAATTATTAACCTCACCTTTTCCTTGGTCGCCGTCGTCGCCGTCGCCATCGCCGCCGTTGTTGTCGTTGTTCAATAACCTCTCTAGGAAACTTTTTTTTGGGGAGTCACCACCGTTCTTTCCCGAAGACTTTTTAGCCGCGTCGTATTCGTTTAATATCTTTCCCAAGTCTTTCGTTTTTTGATTACACCTATCCTCGATTTTTTCAATAAAGGATCGCAATTTTTTTTTATCGTCCTCGCTATTCATAATGGAATAAAAAAGATTTAGGTAATTTTTTTCATCGTATTCCTCTCCTGATGGCATACGCGATTCTTCTTCTCTTTCGCTTTCTTTCGTTTCTTTTTCTTTTTCTTCTTCTTCTACAGCTTCTACTTTTCCCGCCGCCGTAGACGGCGGACGGTCGTCGTCGTCGTCGTCGTCGTCGTCGTCGTCCTTCGTTTCTATTCGGACCCTTTTGCTCGTCGTCGTCTTTTTCGCTCTGCCTCTTTTTCTTTTTAAAATGCCACCAACGTCTCTCGCGTTTTCTTCGCCGCCGTCGTCTTTCATTTCGCATTTTAGGTTTTGGCTCAAAAACTGAATGAGGTTTCCGCATAGATTCTCACCGATGCCTTTCTTCGTGCCAGTCGTTTTGTTTTTAGACGGCTTGATGTTCGCGAAAGACCGGTTGATAATAGGTGCAAAATTAGAAAAATCTCTCGCATTAAAACTAGTTTTTGAATTAATAATGCCAGTCAATAAATTCATTACTTCATTTAATAGGTTAAATACGCGATCTTTATCGATAACCGTCCCGTTATTATTTTTTATAAAGTCTTGGTTTTGTATGTCGCTCAAGACTCGTTCTTCCTCAGAGGGGGGCGGTAAACCCGAGGCGCTACGCGTGATATTGGGACTGGACCCTCCATCGCCCTTTCGGCGGTCTTCATTTTCAGTTTTCGAATTTCCTGGTTCGGAAAGAGAATTAAAACTCCTATCCCCTAGGTTAAATCCGATTTCTTGAAAATTTGGAATGTGCGGAGGGGTATTGATCGACTCGTTATAAAAAAAACCCAAAGAAGGGGTAGTGAAGCTGTAATTATCGGAACGGTTGCTGTACCCCTCCCTGGGAATATTCTCATTATTCAACGTATTTCCGTTATCTTCGTCATCTACTAATGCTCGAAAGAAATCGGGAATTTCGTTAGTAAATGAATCACGCCCACTCGCAGCGCTGTCGATGACTGAATCCATCGCGTAGCGTCTTGTCAATTATCAGCGTTTATTTAATCGGCCTTGCTTATAGTTATTTATTTCCTACGCACGCGTCTCCTTTTTGTATTCTTGTTTTAATTAAAAATAATAATAATAATTAATAGATAAAATTAAAAAAAAAACTAAATAATTTTAAATAATAATTTATTTGGTAAAAATAAATTGCCGTTCTTGAATATATTGACCCTCTTTGGCGCCCATCGAGTCGATTTTATGCAGGACTACCGGTAATTCAATTTCTATAGCCGATTGACTTTCTGTAATAATAGGTCGGTCGGAGGGACTCAAAAATGAAGCGGCGTTCGGTCACTAAAGGAAGGATCGACTCGAATCCGTTTTTCTTATCCGCTCAACAAGAAACAAATAATTTGGTTCCCATGAGATGGTTTACTGTTAAAGTGCGCTTAAATAAATATTTATTCATATTCCTATCAAATATTCGTTTCGTTTATATTTTAATGTTTTTAATTAAAAAATTCGGTCGATCGATTGAAATGTATATTTTTTTAAAAATAAAAAAGGATAAAAAATAGTAATTTTATTCATAATTCGTTGTAAATATTTACTCCTCCCGCTACGTACTTTATTTTATAAGGAACTGGTAATTTATGGCCGATTGATTTTGCGTAATACATCGGATGCAAAAAGGAAGCCGCGTTCGGTGAAAGATCATCGGCACGACCGTTTCTTCCGGTCAATAAATAACGAATCACGTATTCCCTGCAGCTTACCTCATCATGGGGTAAAATCTCGATTCTACTCATTCGGAATAAGAAATTATCGTCATTACTATGTTTTTTAGTGTCGCCATTATTATTATTATTACTATTAATATTACTACTACTACTACTACTTATATTAGAATTTTCTACTCCACCATCGTTCTTGTCTTCGTCCGACGTATAATAAAAATCGGGACGCCCGTCCCTGTAAACGACGGATAGATTTTTGAGAAGCAAATAATTAGTGATTTGGTTCGTTTTCCGCTTTTGGCCGTCGATATCGGCAACCGAGCGGGCGGAAGTATTCCCGACGATAGGTTCTAGCTTTTCTTTCCTAACGCTGGGGAAGAAAGCCGAATTTAATTTTTTTTTATATTCCCTAATAACATTCGATCCCTTAATTCTGCTGAATCTTTCTTTCGCGGTCGCTTTGATTCCGCCTCTGTCGTATATTTTATACATGAAAAAGACGTTAATTTTTCTCAATTCTCTTACCGTGAAGTGATTTTCTATACTCTCGAAATGGTTGAATTCTTCATTCGCGACCTGACCATATTTCACCGTTCTATAAAGATCTACGATAAAATGTTCGACGCTTTCAGCGACAGATTTTACATCTTCGACGACTACGGATAAATTCGAACCGTCGAATCGATTCGAACCGTTGGATACGTTCACGGAAATTAGATTATCGATCGAAAAACAAAGGCCGTTACGATCTCCGCTTGTAATTAAAAAATTTTCCAATACTTTCAATCGACCTTTTACGCATATTATATACATTCCCATTGTTCTAACTAAATATTTGTAGACGAGGGACGAGAGGTAATTTTCTTTATCCGAGTTTAGGTCACCTCGGTCTCCATCGCGTCGTTGTCTATTAACAAAATAAGATATCAGTTCTAAAATTTTCCCGTTTTTTTTCAACAGGTCGGCGTGAAACACGATCTCCTTAATAGACGAAAATAATACCCCCGATAATCGATGCTCGTATTTGGTAGCATCTTTTTCGGTTTCGAGTATTCCTACGCGCTCGAGAAACTGAGTCATAATGTAAAAATCTACCACCGCGATCAATTGAATTAAACTATTGAAAGAAGCGAAAGATTGGGACGAGTTTTGGTAAAAACCGTCGTTTTCGGCCGAGAATAACAAATTTGAAAATTGTAGTAAAATCTTTTCGACGTCGCTGTAAAATGCGTAAAAATTGTCTCTGGTCAAAAATTGGGTTAACTTCCCTTCCTTTAAAAAGCTAACCAGAGTATCGAAATTCGAATTGAAATTTCTACGAACCATAACGCGATCGTGTTTTTTCGCGCTATTAGAATCCGTAGATGACTCGAATTTCATTTCGCTTCTACGGCGTAAACCAGCTGTTACGCGTTTTGTAACTTTACCGCCGATTTCCTTTTCTTTACCACCATCGTTTGAACACTCCATCCCTTCTTCGTTATCGCTTTCGTCGTCGATGATGTTATCATCTTTGAGGGTATTGCCGCTGGATGAAGAGGATTGTTTTTCATTCCCGAGGGCGATAAGGGGAGATTTCTGGAAACTTATTCTTTGTTTCAACGTTTCGAGTTCCTCCATCGTGGCGGCCTCCAACGCGTCAGTCTGATATTTCGTTCGCTCCATAAAACGATTCATTTCTTCCCCGAGTATAACCTTCGCGTTCACGTTATCGGCCGTTACGTAGGACATAATATTTCGGGTATCTATCAAATTGGTTTCTAAAAAGTTGATCCTTTCATTGGTCGCTTGAAACTCGGCTAAGAGACGGTTATTCATATCTAATAGTTCTCGGTTTCGGCCGATTTGAGTTTCGTGGGACGCCCGTAACGCGCCTTCCGTTTGCGAGATACGTTCCATCATTTTCCCCAATTCTTCGATTTGTTTTTTGTTGTTTATATGTGCGTTTTCTATATCAGAAAAAGTTTTTTGGTATTCCTCTTTATTCACGAATTTTTTTTCGTATATCGGCATTTTCTTTAAATCTTCGATCAGAGTTTCTACTTTCTCGGTCGGTAATTGCGATTTTTCTTTTAATTCTTTTAATATTCGACTATCGGCTTCTCCTTTTTTTTCCATTTCAACCACCATATTTTTCAAACGTAACATCTCGGATTCGACCTTAACATTATTTACGCTTTCCATAACTTCTTTCCTTAATGTTTCCACGAACTTTTTTTTCTCTTCCTCGTCGAAGTTTGATACGCCCCGAATCACGATCGAGCTATTCGATTCTACTTTCTCTAAAATCGATCGTTTGAAATCTTCGAACCTGTTTTGTAGCTCGCGCGCCTCCCAATTTTTAGTCACGCTTTCGAATTCGGAAAATAATTCGTTTCGAAATTTATCAGTCCAATCCTTAATATCGCTGAGAAAAGAGGGGAAAATTTCGTAGTACAAATATTTCAAAATATCTTCTTGGGAAACGGTCGCTAAATCACCGCTACGGATAATATTTTTGCTTTGTTGCGTATTGAAAGGATTCGTCATATCTATTTCGCCATTATTATTGGTACCATTCGCCTCTAATTGAAAGTTTTGCGCCTTATAAGCTGAGATATTAGTCGCCGATAGTAAAAAACTAGTCGTAGCAGGAGGAGGAAGAGTATTATTTTTAAAATTTAATTTTACTCGATTATACGTCGTAAATGTTTCCACCGCTTCTATACATTCCTCTTCTATTAATTCAGCATTCTTTATCGTTTTGTCATTAAGGTCCGACGTCATTCCTTTCGGTTCTAGCGACTTTTCTTCATCGTTGGTGATATCGAGGATCCCCCCTAAATGGTCACACTCCCCCCCTGTCGTCGGTTTACTTTTGTCTTCTTCTTTTTCGATATCGCTTTTCCCATTAAATATATCAAGCTCGATTAAGGTCGAAGGGAAATTCGCGGGGCAGTTACGCTCACAACGCCTCGAAGCGTCATTAACAGCACCCCCACCGCCCTCGCGAGGTTCCGAAGCGGCATTTACAAGACCGCCGACCCCACCTTCATAATCATCGTCAATTTCTTTATCCATTGGTGAATTTAAAGTTTTCGTTAGCTCGTCATTTTTATCATTTTTTTTTCCTACGTCTTTCGTAATTTCTGTATCCGTGTTCTTTTCTTCGGTTTTAGGCGTTATCCTACTAGAATTCGGAATTGCGCCCCGTCGTGTGGATTCTCTTTCACTTTCCGCAACGTAGAATAAACTATCTTCGCCTCGATCTTCTTCTAATCCAATTTCGCGTTCGCGAGTCGTTGCCGTTTCACTCGCAACACTCGCGGCTAAATCTTCTTCTAATCCGTCCTCCAGTTTTCGGTTTTTATTCTCCCTATCGACTTCGATACTAACTTTTCTTTTTAATGATACGTTAGATTGGTGCTCCGTCGATGGAAATGACGATTCTTCCGTTCGCGCGATTTCTGCCGAGATCGCGTTCGATTCTTTTTTCTCGTTTATATCTAGTTTTTCTCTATTCGTTTCGACGTTTACGTTATTGCGTTCCGTCGATTCTTCGATTCGACGATTTTTAAAATTAAAATATTTCGATTTTTTTTTATGTTCTTCATTTTTATTCGATGGTGATTCGAGGGACTTTTTTAACTGTCGACGACCTTCGGGTAAATCCGAGTCCGTTGGCGCGAGCTCGTGTGGCTGATTTGGCCGAGGGTGGTGAATTTGAGACTGAAGCGACGGCGACGGCGACGGCAGCGCTACCAAGGCCGCGGTCAAAAGAGATCCGTTGTTGATATCGCGGGTCACGTCCTTTTTGTTTTCACTCATGTCAGAATCATCATCGTCCAAAAAATCGGCATTATTATTTTCCATCGACTGCTGCTGCTGGTTTTCCGTCGCTGAAAACGAAAATTCTTCATTTAAGGGGATTTCCATCGAGGTTTGGTTCGATTCTTTTGTGTCGTTCATATCCTTATTTTTTATAGTCGTTTCGGCATTTGCGTTATTATATCCCGTCGCTTCCTCGAGTTTGCGATTTTCGAAATTAGAATTTTCCAACATTTTTATAGGTTTTTTCTTTTTTTTCGAAAGTTTTTCGTAGGGCTTTGTTAATTCTCGACGACCTTCCGCTAAACCCGGGCGCGTAACCGAGAGCGTGTGTGGCCGACGATTCGATCGAGTAGGGTGATGAATTTGAGAATGAAGCGGCGCCGCTGCTAGAGCTGAGGTCAGAAGAGATCCGTCAAAGTAAGGGGTGAATGGTATCGTTTTCTATATTTCCCTAGGAATTGAAACTGACGGGTTTTAACTGTGTTGTTGTCGTCCTTCCGCACTGTCCAAATCTACCTTGATATAACCCGTTTTATTATCTTCATTCGTCGCCGTAAAGGTTGCTGATACGCAATATCTCTTACTGGGCCTTCTTTCAAAGGGTGTATTTCGTGTGGCTAAAATTTTCGATATCAGTCTCTTCGAACTTTTCATTAAATCCGCGTATTTAATGGTTTCTTTTTCTGCGAAAATAAAGGATATAAAGTTTCTATAGAACGAATTTAACTCATAAAGTTTTTTCAAAATTTCGATAGATTTTGGATCTTTTGGGTCATAGGCTTTTAAAACGTGTTCTATAATATCGTTAACGTGTTCTAATAAAACATCGCTATTCTTATTCGCGTCGTCAGATTCAAAATTATCGATTTTCAATTTGCCCAAGACCGAGAGCGCTTCTTTAATTATTTGGTTAGCTAAAATTTCTTGAATCAGGTTTTTAAACTTATCGACAACTCGGGTGCTCTGCTGCTGAACGATTGCTGCTTTTCCTGCTGCCTTTGCCGCTGCTGCTGTTGCTGCTTTTTCAAAGGCTTTTATGATACCGGATACATTCGCTATAGGTTCTCCGCAACTCTTTTCTTTTTTATTCAAAGTTCCGTAATAAACGTCGTATTGCGTTTCGTCGAACGCCCTTTTGTCTCCCGGTCTAAAGACGGCGTATACGTGCACGTTCATCCATTCGCAAAAATCTTTTTCGAGATTGTACGTTATTTGAGAATCTTTTAGAGAAATAAATTTTTTCAATTCATCGACGCGAAAATCGATCACCTTTTTAAAAACGTCTATTTTGTCTATCGAATCCAGCGTGTATATCGCATCGCTGTGGGGCGGTCGATATTTAATTTCCGTCGAGTACGAATTTCCGTACGAAAAACCGCGACACACTTGTAAAAATCGCATCTCGTATATATCGACTTTCGACGGTTCAAAAAACGATATATATTGACCCGGTTCGTGATTCGTGGGTTGCGCATTTACGCTTTTTTTTACCACGGCGAACGGATAACCGCGAAAATAAACATCCTCCAATAGCAATTGAGAGGGGAATTCGCTCTTAAAAAATCTGTTATATAAACCGAAGAACGTCGTGAAGACTCGATAGGTTTTTATCAGTTCCAAACTATAGCTTTGAAAGCCGACGTAGGGAAATTTATCGATGTCGTCGACGCCTTTCATCCTGGTGGTGAAGAAATCAATCATTCTAATCGTTAAATCAACCGTAAATTTTAATGAGATACTTTTGTTATCGAAACTGTGCTTCTCGGAAAAAATTGCCGAGTTCAATAAGTTACACATGGCGAAATGAATTTGCGAAATTATAGATTGAAGAGTGAACGAAAATTCCGGAAATTCGTAAACCTTTTCCGTTTTTTTAATTAAACTATGAACGGTCTCTACGAACTTCCACGATTTCGCCAATAAAAATTGGAAGCAGATCGCTATAGTGTTAAAATCCCAGTGGCAATTTACGAAAATCGGAGACAATTCCGCGAAGGGATTAGACAAAGTGACGGTCGCTAGGAAGATTTGGAACGAGTAAAAAGATTTAATTTCAACGTTCGCCATCACATTTAGCACGTTTTTCGTTATAAAAAATAATCGATCGGTGGAGATTATGATATTATCCTTTACCAATAAGTCCTCAATGATAATCGGGAACTCAAAATCGGGAAATATCTCAGCGAATTTCTCTTTTAAGCTCGATAAATCGTCGAATTTAAATATTAACTCTTTAATTTTTATAATTTCACAAGGAGGACGAATTCTCAATTTCGGTTTCGAATTCAGGATTTCTATTATATTTTCCCATCTAAGGTTTTCAAAATGCTCTCGCAAAATATTAAACACTATTACACTTTCGGTATAGAAGGATAGAGCGAAATTGAGGTTGATATAGCTAGACGTCCACAAAAATGCGGCGGAAGCAGCGCTCGCTTCTATTCTCGTAGCGCCACTTTCGTCCGTTACGGATATCACACCCGGTTTTAAATAGTTCGCCCTTTCGCGAGAATAGGTGTCACTAATATACGCGAAATAATCTAATCCCGACGCCGGGAATAAATAGGTCATCAACGGCATATCGATCGACGTTTCGCTCCTGGGTATCGGATTGAATAGGTGGGCGTCGGCGGCAACTTCTTCGGGCAATCGAACCTCCAACGACGGCGGGTCGGTTATAAATTCGTGTAACAGTCGTTTACACGGCAAAAAATGATAAGGGGTATCGTTGTTGGTCGCCGTTGATGCTTCTATATTCGCGTCCTTAGCGGCTACGTTGCCACTCGTCTCGAAGAATATTTTTTCAATAATCTCGTTATGAGCGTTATTAATTCTCAAACGTTCTTTAACGTCGTCGCAATCGTCTTGGGTAACAGATAAATGAACAAAATGGTTATCGTTATTGAAATTATATTTTACTCCAGCCGTGTGTTCGAACAACGTTTTAAATGAGGAGGAAAGGAAATAAACTTTGAAGGACGTATTTTTCGATTTAACGTCGCGATTCATCATTAACGTCAGGGGTTTCTTCTGGTTTGCAGAATAAGAAAGTCTGCAAAATATATTACGAATGTGTAAGTATTTCCTATATTCTTTATATCCCGTTTAATATCTTTACATCATTTAAATGAATTATCTTACATTAATTATATTAATTATTTTACATTAATTACATTACGATCGATATCCACGAACGTACCTATCACCCGTTCATCGTCACCCATCGTTATTTCCTCGAAATAATCGTCCGCGGAAAAGAAATCGCGAACGTTTCCGAAAGGAAACGGGGAAAGGTCGCCCCTCAGCGGCGTGTGCCAAGAAGAATAATCCGCTGGCGCGTTAATACGTTTCACGGTCAGTTCCTTATTTCCTTGACATTGGGCGATATCTAGATTCTTAGAGATTGTAGAGTCCTTCTTTATATCCTTGCTAATATTCGTATTCAGTTCGATCATGAAATAGGCGCAATTCGTCATTAACTCGGGGCGATATTGTAAGATGGTTTCGACCGTCGATTTATTTAGTAAATAACCGTAAAGGTAATAGTTACCTTCTTCGACTTTACGAACGAATTTCGCCTCTTCGTATACGCCTAAAACGAACAAAATATTCGCGTAGGCTTCTTCTACGCCCGTTTTTTTCCCAAAATTCCGGGAAAGGGATTTCAAGAACTTAAAGATCGATTTTACGTATAAGTTAGCGGCAAAAGCGATCTTCATCTTGTCCCGGGGTGGGCGACCATTATTTTTCCAAATAAAAAGAAACATTTCGCCGAGATCGGGATCGACCCTTTTCAAATAATTTCCGACGAATTCTAAATACGCCTCAATTCTCTCTTTTTCGTAATTTCCCTTTAGCGGGAAATATACGAGCCTTCCGATTAAATGTATGTAGATATCTGTATAGTTTTTAAATCTTTGATTACCTAGATGAGAAACCGGACAATTGCATTTGTATGAACCGGAATAATCGCTGACGATATTTTCCATATTTTTTCTTTGTGTAAATGAAAGATGAATTAATCGTTATTTTTAATTATGAGAAAAAAATATATATTTACAGTTTTAGAGCAAATTAATTTTTTGAAAAACATTTATTATCGGTTTCGAAATAGATACTGTTCCACCATCGATGATATTCGCTAAGTGGTGTTCCCTATATTTTTGCTGAAGCGATTTCGGCATGGACTGAAAAAAAACTTTCGATTCCATTCCGAATAATAATATATGGGTGTGAAACGGCTGCTGAGGATGTTCTCGGGGCGCAACGCGACCTCCAGCGTTCGTACCAGCGGAGCTTTCGTCGTCGTCGTCGTCGTCGTCGTCGTGTTCAGCGATATGAAATAAAATACTTTCGACCGCGAGAGAAAATATTTTTAACATTTTGCAAAAATGCGCGTTAAACGCGATGCACCTCCCAGTATCGACGTACTTTCGCACGAACGTTTTCTCGTCGGTGAAGTCTAGACAGTCCGATATTTTTTTGAAAAAACCGTCGCTGGAAAAATTGTTTTCTTCGTCGTCGTTGTAAATAAACACTGCCTCTACCTTGATTTTGCTGCTATTTGAACGTATCACTGATTCCCAAAGACGATAAGGCGAAAAGGAATAAAACGCCCTCGTAACCGCTTCGAACCGCGCATTTTCTTTTAAATCGTCGATGCTGGCGTTTAAGGATTTTTTTGAAAAATATTTTTTTATAACGGAAGGAGCGTACCGAAAACTATTTCTATTCTTTTCGATGTTTATCCACACGCAAACTAACCACAGTATTCCGTAAACAGATATGAATTTTAACGCGTTCGGGAAACTGACATTTTTATCTCTACCGCCATCGACTTTCGATAAGCAGATCGAAAATTGATTAGACGTCAACGAGGAAGACGAGGGCTGATCAGAAAGCGACTCGAGTAAGTCGGAGGAAAATGAGCGTAGAGACCGAATCTTCTCTTCTTCTCCCTCTATCTCTTCTTGGATGAACGCGATTTTCCGAATTACGTATTCGAAGGTAAAACCTTTTTCGACGGTCGCGCGTTTCCTCCTCGCTTCGTCCACGTTAAAGTAATCCTCGATTTTGTTCCGTTGTTCTCGCGGGGCCGATTTGATCGTTCTCGGCCCCCGGATTGCAAAATCCTTTTTATTCCAATGATTTTTTATCGCGGGCACGAAATTTTTCGACGTCGGGGTGCTTAGTAAATAATTTATAAATTCGGGCCCCGTCGTCTTAGCCTCCGTTGTCGTCGTCGGCGAAATTTCACACATCGTCGTCGTTATCGACGAAGCGCCGTTATCGCTAAAATGATCGTTATCGCCGCATAGTAATAAATAAAAATCGCGAATATCTTTTTCGAGGGTCTCGTGGTCGTCGAACATTTTTTTAAAACAATCCAAAAAAATAACAATGAAGAGGAATGAGAAGAAGAGTAGTAATTCGAAGCTAGGACGAAGGGAGGAAAAACGAAATACGGGAGGTCTGCGTTATTTTAAAACCGGGTTTATCGTGAATAATAAACGCTACCCCCCTCTTCGATTTCACGAAACGCTAAACCCTCCTCCCTCTAAAATTGACGATATATCTGAAATTAATTCGATGAGACGGGCGATTATATTTCAATACTATTCGGGGAAACCAGTCGACGACTCAATCGCTCTAAATGGTTTCGAAACCTTAAACGCGATCAATGAGGTAGTGAGAGCTAAGAAAACCAACCACGTTTTGCAGTGGGACCCTTTAAATAATATTTATTTTCCCACGACCCAAAACATATTTTCGACTCCTGGTGAGAATGAAAGATTAGCCGATGAGGATATAATTTTAAGCATAATTAAGGGGTCGTATTAAAGGTGTAAATAAAACGAACGTGTTAATTACCGTCTTTTTATTATTAATAGTGATAATAACAATAATTATTTTACATATTAAATTTTCAAAAGTTAATCAGTTTTTTAATAATTAAGGAATTTATAATTTTTATTACTTTTTTTTATTTTCCAAAACGGCGTTAAAAGAAGAAACGGGACACGTTAATGTCGACGACATCCGCGATGGAGATGACGACGAAGACGAAGACGATCCGCCGTAGGTTTCGCGTATGGATTGGCTGATAGTTTGTTTCATTTGTACAAAACTGTCGGAGTCTAGGGAAAATTTTGAAGTTTCGTGCCGAAACACTTTGTAATTTTCGGTATTGAATTTATACGTTTCTATTATTGGGATATTTTCCAAAAAACCTTTAGTGCAAGCGTTTAAAAATATCGTTATAGATTCATCGCGAATATCTTGATCGTTTCGCGCAGATTGTATCAAGAATTTGTTCAAAAGTTCGAAAAGTGGATTGCCGAAATAAGGAGGTGGGGTTTCTGGTTTTTCGCCGTCGTCGTCGTCGTCTCCCATTGAAATAAGAGAGAGGCCGTTCATGCGTTCGTCGCGCGATTGGTCGGTCGCCCGTCGGTCCGTGAAATCGGTGGTTGTCGCGGCGTCGCCGTCCTCGTCGGTCGATCGTCGTATCCTTCCTCTCCTCTATTTTCTAGTTATTTTCTCACCAATTTCACCGCGGTTCTTCCTTCCAGTTTTTGAAAACCGACAATTACGTCGTCTTCGGTGATCGTTTTTCTTTTCCTCAGTTTCGTATTTTTAGCCGATGTCTGTACAGCTTTCGTCGTAAACGTTAGTAAATATTCCTTTAATTTATCTCTCGCCTTCTGACTGATTCGTCTAATACCTGATTTCTTTACTATTCTTCCGATGGCCTGAGCGGTGATTAAAGGCGGCGGTGGTCGTGACGGATCTCTCGGTTTTCGGGGTTTTGCCATTTTATTTAAAATTTTAACCGCGCTGTAATTTATTTTTAATTATTAATAGATAATTTTTATTCGGTAAATCTAATCAAGGTTTGAAAATGAAAATAAAATTTATTAATTTATTTACTCGCCTATTTCTTATTTCCATATTTGTTTATTTCTCCGATATTTAGAACGGAATTCGCGATTTGAGTCCCGTTTAATCTTTCCCCAATTTTTGGGAAAATGGTATGTTTTACTAAATAATTTTTAATTTGATTTATCCTTATATTATTATTATTATTCTTCAAGTATTCGATGACGCTTTTCATGTCGCTGATTATAAAATCCTTAGAACGAACGAATAGCGAGGTTCTTCCCGGTAAAATGAGGTTTATCGCGCGCCTTACTACGGGCGAGGATGAGTAGCGACACAGTTTGAATATTTCTTCTTTGTCCGAATCGTTATCCAGTTTTTCTCTTTGTCTTCCGAATTCGATATTTAAATCGTCCTCCTTTAAATCTAAGTAATTGAGCAATTTCTTCATCACGTACAAGTCTTCGTTAAATCTATCGGGGCCCAATTCGAACTTATTGCGATGCACAACGATAGTTCTTATTTTCTCCAAGAAACGGAAATAGTCGCGCGTTGTTGCCGCCTTCGGTCCACTTCCGTTCAAAATTGAGAAATTTTGAGCTTCGACGAACTTCAAAAGAGAGCTGTACGAAGAGGATTGGTGGGAAAGATTCATATCGCCGCGCGTGTAATTAGGGCCGCTCGGTTCTAAACAAACGATGTCGGGAATAGTTTTTTTGGCCGAATTAAATTCGTTATACATCGCGGCATTTACGGACATTTGATGATTTTCGGACGAAAGTGGTTTGGTGTCCCCGGAATATTTGAAAATTACGTTCGCATCGTAGCGTCTGGGAATTACCAGCCAACCGCAAACTAATGATCTTCCGCAGTCGAATAACGATCTACCGGAGTTGTGAATGGCCGGAATACTGATTAAATTTAGGCGGGAAATCTTCTTAATAGCGTCGTCATCTTCGTAAAGTTTTTTCGTGATCGTGATTTTCGTAAACCACTCGGATTCTACGACGTTTTTAAATCCCAAATTTTGAAACAATTTTTTATCTCCCATTGGCACGAACACTAGAGGTTGATAGGGCCAGTTCTCCGAGTCGCAGACTTTTAATATGTTTACTAGAGATTTTACGTCGACGTGATCGCGATGATTGTGCGAAATTATTATAACGTCGATTTTTGGTAATTTATCGACGTTCGGGTGAGAAGTGGTTTTTTCGGGATATAAAAATTTATTCAGGCTGTTAAACACGGGATCCGTAATAACGTTAAAGGACTGAAACTGAATCAGTACGGTAGCGTGACCTATATTTTGAATGGCGTATTTTTCGTTTTTTTCGTCGACATAATTTTGGGCATCGTCGAGTTTGTAAATATCGCTCTCGGTTTCATTTTGGTAAAAATAATTGAGTTTGACGTTGTTGGAATTATTATTAACCGCCAAATAATTTCTCAACATTCTCTTTAGCTGCGTTTCAATAAAAATTTTCGAGGTAATTTCGCGCTCGCTGCCGGAGCTCGTAATATATTTCCCGGTGACGTTATTTTTCTCATTTCGTCTAAAATTAACGTTCTTATACTTAGATCTTAAAATTTCGATGTAGTTATCAAAAATATCGAATTCTATCGTCATTTTTTCCATGGTTTATATTAAAAAGGGTAGTCAGCGCGCCGTTTTTCGTTCCAGATTAAATTTTTCGTACACCCTTGCTCCTCCCCCGCTTTTATATTTGCGATTACTGGATTATATCTATATATTTGTGAAAAAATATAAAAGAAAAATATTTTTTTTTAAATTTATTTATTTATTCATTCTTCGAGATAAATGGAAAAACTATTATTATAGGAGTTCGTAAACTTGTTGGTTTCGGCATGAAATTCTGCGCGGCGTTTTTTTAGTCTCCATGAATTGTTCGAAGAGATGGGGCCTTTTGGTTTTCAAAGCATTGATGTCGCTATATTTAATTAGAGTATCGTCTATGTAATATTCCCCGTCTTTGAATTCCGAGCAGGGGTCTGAGAGAATAATTTCGCCTCGGGTGTTCAGCAGGTATATATTAGAGCCTGCCTCGGATGTCTTTTCGATTAAAGGTCGCACTCCCGGAAACGGAAATTTCAGTACGTTTACTCCCGGTTTATCGATTTTGAGTTCGAATTTTTTGGTCGTCTCGGGTTCGTACTGAAATGAAAATAATTTATAATGCGCTTTACAACCGCAGACGGTTTTTTGAGGACGCTTTTTAAAATTTTTCTCGTTGCCGCGCGTGCCGAACGCGTTGATAAACAGGACCGGAGATCGAGTGCAAAATTTTTCCGTAAATGGTAGTGAATCGTCGTCGTCGTCGTCGTCGTCGTCGTCGTCGTCGTCGTCGTTTCGCTGTTGATTCCAAACGGCGTCGAGCTCGAACTGCGATAAGGAAAAGTTCTTATTAATTACAGCTCCGTTGGGAAGGGCGAATAACGTTTTCGTTTTTAAAGGTTCGGTTATCGAAGGATGCGACGTCGTCGATCCTCCTACTCCTCCTCCTCCTTCATCTTCCCCCGGCGCGCCCCGTCGACGTCGTCGTCGCAATTTCGCCAAATTTCGGCAATCGAAATTCGAAAAGAAGTCGCACAATGAGACGGAATAAAATAAAAGGTCGTCGTTAAGCATCGATTCATCGCCGGCGCTCGCTACGTACTTTTTGTTTAGCGATAAGAATTCGTCGGTATTTTGAATGCGAACGGTTTTCGAACTCAACGTCCTATCAAGATTCTTATAAATTTTGTAGTAGTTCAGTATAATCGATTTTATCATTAGTAGTGTGATGGTAAAGGCGACGACCGCGAATAAAACGCGTGATATGAAACCGTCCGCTCGATTCATTTTTTGTCGGATCGTCTTAATTAACTTAAAAAAGCGTGACCGGATATTTCAGTGCGACGTAATTTTCGTCGATCAAACACAATTTAAAAATTTCAATATTTCTATCGACGAGCGAAAGAATGTGCCTTCTTATCGTTATATCCGTGCTCTTTGAGAGGTGAGCTACTCTTACGATAAAATGATTCACCTTTTCGAAAGTCCTCAACAGTTCTTTTTTACGTTCGATTATGGAGGTTATTGATTGGTCGTACTCCAACAACCCAGAATGAATGAATAATACGTTGTGAAATATGAAATTAAAAAACTTTTTTTCGAGGATACTTTCTTCGTTAACGTAGAAAAAACTGAAAGCGATTGTTTTCTCGATGTCCATATTTAAATATTTATATAAATGATCGAAGGCGAGCGCGTTTTTACGATTGCAAAAGATGGTAAACCTCACTAGTTCTCCGGTCGCCGCGAAGAAATATCGAAAATTTTCTAGAAGAGAAATTAGCAAAGTATTTTCGATCAAATGATTTTGGTAATCGCCGATAAAAATAGCGATTTTTCTTTCAATTTTCATTTTTTATTGTATTTTTTTAAATTATTTAATAAATTGGAAAAATACAAAAACGTATATACGTATATATTTGACTTATTTAATTAAAATTTGTATTTTGAATATATTTTTGTAGTTTCTTTCTGCCGGCTGATGTGGTCGCCCGCATTATACAAAAAACGCGCCGACAAAACCTCGCCGACTCGCTCCTCTCTACTCTTCACAAATTATAAAATTCGTTTGGAATCCGTACGTACGAGATGCTCGAGAGTTTCGGTTACTAGTAAACGACGGCTTGTTTTTTTTTACAGTTCTAGCTATTAATTCAGACTTTCACAGAAAATTGGTTTTTAATTTTTATCATATAGTAAATTAATTATTATTTTCTTAGTTCATAAAGCTAATTTATCAAACCACGCCATTTCTTTTTACTAAAACTCCATTTAATTAGAAGACTAAGAATTCATCAGCGAAATGAACACCAAGAAAGCCAACAAAAGAAGCGGAAGACAAAGCGATAATTTGAGTATCGCCAGGGGTCCACTCCGAACTAACGAGTGTGTTTCATTTCCTTGCAAAATTAATATACATAAACTTGTTCAAAATATTTATTTCAAGATGCCGGATGGTGAAGACATTGATATCGGTGAAACGATCGATAAATTTGTAAGGTTGGGTAAAGGCGCAAAAACACAAAAAGATGGTGTCCATTTTGTGACGGGTTACGTTCACACCAAGGAAAAGAGTAGAAAAGACGAAAATTACGGCAGCGACGACAATACCGATGAATTCGATAGTGATGACGTTGCTACTGATGAAGAGGAAGAGGAAGAGGAAGAGGATTCCGATAGTAACAACGCTAATAATGAAACGGATAATGATGAAGATGAAGAGGAATCCGAAAACGAGGTCTCAAATTCCGGTCCCGTGTCGAAGAAAAGGAAAACGCGCGGCTCTTCTACCTCAAATAATTACAAAAAAAGTAATAGGGGAGCAAAGAAAATGAGATTCAAAACCCACCAATAATAAAGAAAAAAATAAAAATAATTGTTACGCGGAGATAGCGTTTAAAAGGCGCTTTATTATTTTTGCTAAACGGAGTATTTGAAAAATACCAATTTAACTAAAATAAATATTTTTTTTAGAATTGTTTTTTTTTTATTTTCCCGTTTCGTGAAAAACGACGATTATTCTATAGCTTTCTAAACAAAAAAAAAACTTAAAAAAAATTAGAAAGACCTTTCTCGCTCCATTTTTTAATTAACCAAAAATAATAATAATGACTACTAGATCGCTATCGACTCCGAATGTCGACGGCGCCTCTATCATCACCCACGAAGATGAAAATTATAGCTCGCCTCCGCCGAATAAAGGCGAACCGCCACCCCGCGTGTTTAAAATTCCTTCAAATTCCGAAAAATTTTTTAATAACCTAAAAGTTAGCCTTGTTAGGAACGAACCTCTACACCGAATACCTTCGTGGAAATTAAATATTGTCTTTCAAATGCATTCGGAAAAAAGAGAATTCTTCGAAATGTTGCAAAAATTTGAACGCGATTTAAATACGCTTTTCGGAAAAATTGACGCAAAAACTAGGGCCGCCGACCCTGAAGTCAAAAAAAGGGCGTCGAAAAAGAGCGTCGTTAGTAATCCTAAAGTTAGGGAAGAAATTGTTAGTCAAGTAGAAATTTTTCTTACGCCTTTGTTCGAGAGGTTAACCAGTATGGTATTAAAAGTCAATCGTATAAATGATGTCGTGAAATTCAACGTAATAGTCATTTGCGTCAACCATTTGCGGGCATACGCCAAAGGAAAAAATTGCAAAATTATTTTATGTTCGACGATTAATAATTTACTCGAAAACGCGAGAAAGAGTTTTGGGGTGTAAATTTATTTTTTTCTAATATACCGGTCGAACGATAGAAATCAAACCGAAGAAAAGTATTTTATTATTTCGTTAAATGGAAGAAGTAAATCCTTTCGAGCTCGCAACGTTGACGGTTGGATTTAATTTGTACCAGAAAATGGGCGTAGAATTTCTATATGCTTTATATAGACGCTGGAAAGGTCAGAAAAAATTCATAGTGCTATTTAAAGGGGACGAAAAATCGAAAGGTTTTACCATCCTCGCCGCCGCCAAAATGTATTACAAAGATCACCCCGACGAGTACGCAAAATTGAAATTAATATCCCCCATACCTTTTTCGGAATTGGAATATAGGTTTAATTTCGAAACGACGAAGCTTTCTTCGCATAAAGAAGATTTCAGATATAAACATAACGAATTCGGCAATGAGGGTTTTATCGTCGATGATTACAAAACTAAATTCGAAAATAGGGTGTTTTCGTATAAGAAATTTTTCAATGAAAAAATCCAAAATAGAAAATTTGATGGTGATATTAATATCAACAGCAGCGGCCGTATTGGCCGCGGCGGTGGCGGCGGTGGCGGCGGTGGCGGCGGCGGCGAAGAAAAATCTGCGTCCTTAAAGTTAGCGGAACTGTCTCAAAATCTCAGACAGAAATTGATCGAACGTGGTAAAAAATCATCTTCTTTAAAATTCAAAAGAGGAAGTAGCGCGATTTTTAACCACGAGAATGGAAAAGGTGACGGCAATAGCTCGACGAATTTAAGGATCAACGACGAAGAAGACGAAGGAAAAAATAAAGGGGAGGTAGGCGGCGGCGAGAGCGGCGCCGTCGATAATTACTTCGTAGACGTCGATCTTCATTTTTTAATCAAAAGTTATAGCGAATACGCGAGATGGTCAAACAATATAGGAGATAATATTATGGATTTAGCGGCTTTCGTCGCCTTTTCGAATGATCGGGTTTATATAAATTAATAAACGTTTTAATAAATTTTTTTATTTTTCGATTTTTATAATAATGTAGCGTTTTAACTCTTTCAATTTTTTATCCATTTACGAAAAAAGAAAAATGGCGGGCAATTATTATTTATTAGACTCTTTAAGGATCGCCAGAATTCCGGCTCAATCCGAATTCGAGCGAGTCTTGGGTTTCCTTCGCGATAACCGCAGTAATAAAGTCGCGAACGATGAATTTAACAAGTTCATGCGTCTCAGGACACTGGCCGAAATTGTTCGAAACATTATCCAAAAAGCGTCGTTTTCAAAAACCGATTTTTTCGATGTTTGCAAGCACCTTGGAAAATACGGGAAAGAGACGGAGAATTTAATGAACCCTATGTGGAATACTTTCGTTAATTTTTTCGCCAAAATGGCGTCGTCGACGCCGTCGCTTCGAAACGAAGACGGCGATACCGTTACTCACACATTCGATATTTTATTCCAGCAATTGGGCGAAGAAGATGTGCGGTTTGAAATCAACGACGTCATACCCTTTTTCGTTTGCAGGGGACGGTATGTCGATACCATCGCCGAGGATTTTCCGTTCACTAAAAAGCCCGATGGGAAGCGATGGAGAAATTGCGATTGCGAAAAAATGATTAATTTTCTCTGTCAGAAAAATAAAATCGATTTTAGAACCATCCACGTAACTCATCCGGAATTACTTCTATTCCTATTGGGAAAATACATTTCGCATACTAACAAAGCTCACTTCGAGTACCTAAAAAATCAAGTTCGGGATGAAAGAGAGGCGTTTATTGACATTTTTCATTTTCCATTAAAGGATACTTTTCTGAACATAGATATGAAAACGGCGACCGTCGATAAAATTGCGGTCATGCTGACGGCTTTCTGCTCCCTTTCGTTATTCGACAGCGTGGTTAAGAAACCAGTTTCTCTCTCTCAAATTGGGCAAAGCATATTATTTCCATTTTTGCAAATGGCCATTTACGAATGTCTCTCCGACTTCGATAAAAATCTCTCCAAAGAGGGAGCCAACGCGTACCTCAATTTTGAGAGCCTCGTTTCCTTTATATCTTATTACAATATTTTTCGCCCGGTTCACGTAATATTTCACAAATTAAGAAATGTCCAATCGTTCGCTAATGCCGATATAACGGGATCGCGGAAAAAGAGAATGTTAGTTATTATTGATGAAATGAACAGTTCCTTACGCTCGCAGTCTCCTTTGGCAGCACTGCCGGGGGAATTGATCGCAGCTTCCGCGGCCGGAGCGGCTGTGAAGACCAAGGATGAGGATGGCTTTTCGCCCCAGCCAAAAAAACGAAAATTCGCGGTTGGGCAGAGGCGGCCGGAGCAGCTTCGGGTGCCAGGCCTTTTTAAGTCGTACGGTTTTGTGGATCCGAAGGGAAAATTATTATTTTTACGAGATATGAAAATCGAATTAAAGTCATCGTTTAAGCGTCAAATCATCGTTAATACATTACACTGGTGCGACGAAATATGGAAAGAATTAAAATACGGAAGGGGAAATTTTTCGATCGTTTTTGGCGAAACACATTTCGAAAATAACTTTCTCGGTGTTTTAATGGGCCGACTAACTAAATTATGGAATCTGGGGATCAACAATACGATCGAAAAACGATTAGTAGATTTCTGGGCCCTTCAAGATGTATGCGATAAAGCGATTGAGAACAAATTCGTTACCCTTCAAACAATAAATGAGGAGGAAAATCTTTCAGGGAATAGGAAAATTCACAGCGGAATATTTTTAGCCGTTCTAGCTCTTTGCAAGTCGCACAGCGTGATTAAAATTTCGCATTTAGAAATGATGTTAACGGAAATGATCATGCAATCGCCAATTCTCAACGACGAAGTTTTGGAGTCCTTTGAAATATTTTTCGTCAAACTCTTATTTTCGGTAGTTAACGCTATTCGTGAAATCATAAAAGACGGGAACACGTTATCAGAAGTGTTCGATTATATGAAGAAATGCGACGGCAATTGCGGCGGCTTCACCGGAGGCGTCGGCTTCGAAAATAATTTGGTAGCGAAAACTATTCATAGCAAAATTAAACGTTCAACAGAAAATTTCGGAAAAAATACCTTTTTAAACCAACTGATAACTATCGGCAGGGAAGTGGTTTCGTCTGATGAGGATATTGGAGTAATCGGCAAAAATTCTTTAATGGTTAACAAATGCCTGGAAAAATTTGCGAAAGATATTCAAAAAATCGGAATTTCTTAAATCTTGATTTTTGAAAAAGTTACTCGTGCAGAGGTATGAATAAAAGCTCCTTATAAAGACGTCGTTTTTCTACACACACCCACACACATTATATCATATATACTAATATATATATATATATATTTATAATATATATATATATATATTATATATATATATTATAATATATATATCTATTATATATATATTATATATATATTATATAGTTATATATATAGTATATATATATAGTATTATATAATTATATATATATATATATATATATATCTATTATATATAATATATTAAATTAATTGGATATAGAATAAATTAATTGAATATGAATTAAAAATTAATAATAAAAATTGAAGTATTTATAATTAACAGAACATCGATAGTTTCCCGTTCGTTCCTACGTAATTTTCTTTTTCGGATTTCGCCCTGCAGATCCGAGCGAACGGTTTACAGGTCGGTCGAAAAAATAAATTCCGTGAATAAATGATGGATAACTTTATAAGGAATAATGATGTGAAGAACATATCCATCGTCAATATCGTTATAAAGATAAAAATCGAAATACTGCAAGATCCCGTAGAGTTGGCGAGAATATTTCAATTTGAATTTAAAAAACAGAAAAATTTGCTTCACCGGCGCGGTCGTTCCAGTCTAGGTACTCTTCGTAGACAAGTATCGCCATCATCAGCAGGAAATGCAGTGGCAGCGACAGAGACGAAAACAGCAATAGCGCCAGGAACAACAGTAGCAGTAGCAGCAGAGACCGAATCGGAAAGGTCTTCGTCTTCTTCCTCATTTGGAGTTTTGCGCGTGCCCAATAAGGAAATCGATAATATAAAAAGAATATATAAAGCGGACGACGACAAAATATTAAAAGTTCTGGAAGAGTTAAAAAACTACCTAAATGGCGATAACGGCAATGGCGAGAGAATCGCGTGTTGGTTCCCCTATTTCGACAAAGAGCTGTATCGTAAAAACGGTTTAAATTTTATTCAGAGTCAATTTACCGCCGTTAGGCAACAAACGAAAAATCCCGAGACAACGTGCCTTATTTTCCAAAACAGCTACGTGATGTTCGTTGGGCTGCGAGATAAAATAAACGAAGGCATCGAAGCCGCCCTGCAAAAAATTTCCGACACTATACAAAAGCCCGTCAGAATCGCCCAGAGTAAAATTGTCAACACGGTGATCAAATTTCGAGTTCCTTTTCAAATAAATATTCCCGCCATACGAAAATACTTTCATCTAAGCGATTTTATTTTCGCTTACAACGCGAATAAATTCGTCGGAGTTTTTGTGAAATTCTTAGTTCCGACTCAATACTTACCGCACGACGAAAACAAAAAATTAAGTCTCGAAAAAATAATCGAATTTTACGATCGACGCCTGCCCGTGAAGCTCGACAATTATCGCGCTATTACGATTTTATTGTTCGATTGCGGAATATGCAGTTTATTGGGCAATCAAAAAGTTCAAGACTGGGAAATCACTTATCAACTTTTTATGGGCTTCTTCATAAATTTTTCGGCGGGACCTAAGGCTCTTTCTAAAGTCGAAATAACAAAAATTCAAAAACTTTTCGGGTATAAGGATTTGGACTGGTACGGTAAAGTTAATTTCTTTCATCGTTTCGACACATTCCCTAATTGCGAAGAAATGAACCTCGAATTTATTAACCTCGTCATTAATTCGGCATCTTGTAGGGGTGGGCAAAGTGAAGGAAACGAATACGACGACGACGACGACCATAACAACGACGACGACGATGACGATAACAACGACCATGACGAACGAGTAAATTCCTACTTGTTGGGGAAGAAAAAATTGAAACCGTGCGATGTTAAAGGATGCTTCGGCGAAGTGCGCGGGCTTTTTACGCCTAAAGGAGAAAACTACGTGTTTAGCGATTACGTTAACCAATGCCGCAAAAGCAAACGGTGCGAAAGAATCTTTAGCGTTCCTAATGATTGTAACAAAAACAAGGTATTTTTAAACGCTCATTCGATGTTCGACATAATGGAGAGCAAGCATAAAGTTATTAAAGTTAATAGAAATACCATCGAACGCAATGTGGCCCGTTCTAAAATCCCCGGCGATCCCGAGAATTACGCGTCGTCGTATAGGCAAAGGTACCAGGAAAAATTATCGACGATACATTTGAACCAGCAACAGGAGTGGCAATCTCTCGTTAATTTGGTCATTAAGAACGGAGGGGAAGGAAGCGATCAACACAGTTTTTTCGACAAAAATATTGGAAATAAAAAATTTCTTCCTCTCGAAATAGAAAGGGAAAAATGTTGCAATTGTTAGTAGTCGCGCATACTAATATAAATCTATATTTAATTATAAAGAGAAGGGCGAATAAACCGAAAACCATTAAATATCGCGAGCGTTAAAAATGAATTTCACTAATCCCTTCTTATACGTCATTCTATCGTTTTCCGTTATATTATTTTTCCTTTTTACGAATCGTTTCGTCGCAAAAATAGCCGATAGATCGCCGGTCGTTCTGTACGAGGAAACGAAACGGCGAATAAAAAACGAGGATCGTTTAAAACCTTTAAATCTCAAGCGCGCTATAAGTAAAGTAATAAAACTCAAAAACGCCTCGAATATTACGACAACTCGACACTATCCGAATTACACCTTTTTAACTAAGGACGGCAACCCCTTCAATTTACCTAGACGTATTCGAACTCGGGGTGTCGAAATTACTAAGGACATCATCTACAAGAAGGAAAGAAAGGGGAAGAACGACGCATCGACTTCCAGCGACAGCACGAAGGCGTCGAAATTAACGATCGGAAACGTAGATAAGTTATTAATTCTAAGGAACTATATTTTATCAGATGAAAGCGAAAGTGAGAACAACGAAGACGCATTTTCGAGCCTTAAATCAACCACCGGTCCTAACAAATGTTGGAAAAGACCGACAGAAATTGCTTTAAAAAATGCCAACGATTCGGATTGCGTCGTCTTTTGTAAATCCCGAAACGCCTACCTTATAGATAACGTGAAAGGGATATTTAATAACACCTTATTAGATGACTCCAAAAAGTATTGTCACGTTTCGCGAAAGGCTTTTTCTTTTGCCGGGATTCCCGCGCGAGACGATAAGGGCGTGCGATGCAGCAACGTCGCGGGATTTTTAGTCTATGACGACAGCGAATTTAAGTTTAAATGCCACTGCCGTTATCCGAATTATTTCGGCGGATCGCGGTGCACGACTAACGTGGCTTGCCGATACGATCCCTTCAAATTTAGGTATAATCCCGCGTGGAAGGGCGTGAATTATTTAGTGGACGGGGCCAACGGAGAACCTATCTTAACGCACACCGATTTATCGAAAGCGGAATTCTTTAAAAAATTAGAGAAAGCGTCGGTTTCTCAGTACGTGGAAATGATTAACGATCCGAACTTTTTTTCGAGAAATATGTTGTACTGTAAATGTAGCGGCATGGACGTCAACGGCAATTCGATGTTGGAAATTCGACCCGAGAATCTTCCCTCCCTCTATCATATGAATCCGGGAGGGAGGTGTTTTATAAACCCGTGCAAATTAACTCGCGTCGATGATTCGCAGGTGACGTACAACATCGACGAATATACGTGCCATCCGAATTCCTCGCAAAATTGCAACGCGCTTTACGGGGACGAATCGACGCCGTTCGCGGGTAGCGCGCCTTTAATCGGTCTACGTCCGAAGAAAGCCGAGGACGGAAAGGGAAAGCGTTCGACGACGACGACGACGATGACAGTTCTTCCCACGTCGGATTCCGTCAAAAGATATAAATCACTCGAAAGCGACGGCGCTCCCGAGTCTCGTATTTCGAACCTAAGGAATAATGCTACGAGTATAGTTTCGCCAATAGTTCTACCGCCAAATCAAGATCATACGAACAAAACGCGAGCCGTTTTATACTTTCCCCTCGACCAAGTTAATTATCCCGCTCCGATGAACTACGGCGGCGGCAGCGACGATAAATATTCCATCAACGTTAAAGTTCCTTCTATTTACGAGCATTTCGGAGATACTCTCCCGAGTTTAACGTTCGGGCCGATTCCGTCGCAAACCGCTTTTTACGTCCATCCTGTCGAAAACGTTCTTGGAAATTTTCCACCGCAAAACCCAATCGATTTCGACCTTCTAATTAATCAGGCGCTAGAAAATTCTAGATTTATCAGCGGTAACGTTGTAGGCGGCCACGAGACCTTAATGCATACGCTTTTCAACGATTATTACGAAAAAAATATGAACGCCGATAATTTAAAAATTAAAAATATGATTCGTCTATTTGAGAAAACGAGGCTTTTCGCGGACAATACAGCCGTGATGACTAGCACTCGTATTTCAAAGTCCACGCTGAATTCACCGCCCTCTTCGTGGAGTCACAACCCTTTCGTCCGAAATCGAAGTCTGTTGTGCTCGGACCAAACGATACGGGACGAGGAAGAGGCAAAGCGCATCCCGTCATATACGTCTTTTCTGGGCACAGCCGCTTTTTTCAGAAGATACCGAAGTTACGCCACCCTCGCGGGTTTGAAAGACGTTGAGAAAAATTTCGATACGTTTCTGTTGGAGAAGATTAATTCGACTGCGGGAAATTTTAATCAACTCGTGGCCCCCACGTCCCTGTACCATTGGGACCCCGTAGAAAATAACACTTACTCGACGCTAATAAATAAAATCGACAATAGCGTTAGAATAAAAGAATACGACTTCGAGCGAAACACCTCCTCCTCCCCCGTTTGTAAATTAACGAGAGCGTCGAAAATCCAGGATGTGAAGTATAATCAGCTCGTAGATTTTTGGTTCGACGAATCAAAGGTCGATTCTCTCGACATGGGACTCACCTATAAATTTTCTTTGAAAAACATCGACGTATCGAAGTTGAGTACGCGACCCGTACTTCTTCATAACGCTCTCGTCGACACCGAACCGAATATAACCGATGATGCGAAAATGGTTCATTCGTCCACGAACTACTTGTACCGGTGTATGCAAAATATTTTATCGTCTATGTGGTGGCATAATATTTACGACGTCGACAGATATAAAATATCGTACCACCTCACCGAAGATGATCCGCCTCCGGCCCCCGACACCTAAAATACTAATTTTTTTATTTTAATAAAGGTTTTACTAGTATAAATTTTTTTTATCTTTCATACCTTTGGCGATTGAGTGAGTAACGAGTACGTACGTAGTTGGAAGGCGAGCCATGGGTAGCGAAAGAAGAAAATTGCGCCATTTTTATAAACGAGTTTTAAAGAAGTTTTTGAAATATTCAAAAATAAAAAAGTTTTACGATTACGTCGACGACGTCGAAGTCGAGGAACGTAAACGTAAAAGTTGTTTCAGGGATTATAAAAAAAATATCGACGATATTTTGAAAGCGTTTATTTACGAAAATATCAACGTATACACAATGAAATCTTACGAAGATCGTTTGAAAGCTTGCGTCGTCTTGATGAAGTATTGCACGGAGACTCTGTTGGGTCGTTTATCTCCAAACACCATCGTGCTGAAACTGCAAAACTTTAAAACTTTCTTGCGCGTATCTATGGATATGAAGACGGTATCGTCGATGGTGAACGCTAGAATAGTTAACGATTTTGTAAAGGAAGATTTGGGTCTGATCGTTAAAAAATTGAACGGTTGCGAAAAGGCCCAAGAAATAAAGAAATTGAAAAAAGATCCAAAACGAGCGATATACGCGGAAGACGTAGATCGAGTGCTGAAAAGCCGCTACTATTCGAAGGGGTGGTCGATCCTGATTAATTTTCAAATTCATTATCGTCTCAATAAAGAATCAGCTTTTAGCGATTATTCTCCCAGCAAATTAAGGGACATTTTGATTTTTCAGTTAATCGTGACGACGTCGTCGAGATCGGGGGTGATCAGCAATTTGACCATCGGTGAATTCGAGGAAATTGAAAAATTGTCGCCGCGACCACCTGATTCAGAATCGTCTCGATCCGTTGATCTATACGTTCTTAACTGCCACAAGCATAAAACGAGCGCGAAGTACGGAGAAGTTCGTTTATTTTTAACTCGGACGATGAAGGAGGGGTTGGATGCGTACGTGCAATTTATTCGACCATTCTTAATGTCGCGTTCGTCATTTAAAACGGACTGCGGCGCCAACGACAAACTCTTCATCACCCAGAGGGGTGCATTTTTAACGCCGCAATCCGTGTATAACAGCATGCGAAGGTTGACCGATCGGTGCGGTTTAACCAAAGTATTTACCACCACCCGGAATCGAAAGGGCACAACCACCGAAACGGCCGAGTGTCAACCGTATCTTAAGAAGGAGGTTTGCGATATTATGTGTCATAGCGAACGAACTGCGGAGAAATTTTATAAATCTTATGCGGAATTAGGGGTTTTGAAAGAGACTTTTTGCCAAACCAGGAAAGGGCGAAAGGTTATTAAATTTTCGGAAAATTTTCGTTCAAGCCAGACATCGCCTTACCCGCATTGTCGCATATAAAGTCTAAGTTAAAAAATTTGCAACTCTAATAAATATTTTTATTAATTTGATCAAATAACACGTCATTTTCTTTACGTGAAAATTTTTAACTTTTTCCTATCACAAAACCTTAACTAAATAAATATGTGCTCGCGGTGTGGTATCAACGATCTCGCGGTAATTGCGATAATTAATTTCGCAGTTAATTTTTTGCTCGTAGCTTTATTTTTTTATATTTTTATAAGATTGTGCAATAAAACATCCAAAATAAATGAGACTGTTACAAAAATATTAGAAACAATTTCTACTTCGACTAAAAACTCCAAAATAGATTGAATAAGAAATCGTGAAGTCTATAGGGAGGAAGGGAGCGTCAAACTGAACGATAATGTGGTTAACCCAAAGTGTTGAAGAAAAACAGTTTTACTCGAGATATTCTTATAGTTCGGTTAAAAATGATAAGCGCTAACATTTTTTATAGTTCGGTTAATATAAAAGCGGAAGAGGTATTAGATTATTTATTCGTCCGATTTAACACTCGAATAATATAATAATTTATAATGATAAAACAAAATTTTAATTGTTATTATGGAACTATATTGTATACAATTATTTATAAAAAAAACAAATGTTTTGTTATCTTACAAAATAACCGGAATCGGTCAGTGCTTGTATATTTCTCCTCACAAACGTTTTTTACCCCTTTTTGAATTTTATTTCTCTCAAAATTTTTTTCTTACGGTAAAGATAGTTGAAAAACTGAAAATTTTCAAGCTTATTGCGCTCGAATGATGGTACTTTGAATAAACTTACATAGTAGGAAATGAAATTTTTTATCTCTCTATCTGATAGGTGAGGGGGAAAAACAACATTTGTTGATCTATCCAATTTTCTAAAATAATAACAAACCATGTGCGCGTAGACGAATTTTTCCGTTTCTATAGACCTTTGAAACTGTTTCCAAAGATTTTTTACGATCGGAAATAAATTAATGAGATTAAAAATGCATTCAAAGCCAACGAGACAAAAATCAAAACGATATTCGGAATATATTTTCATGAATCTAGTTCTTTTTGGAAATCTCGTCGCCGTCAACGATATCTTTTGAAGCGACAAACAAGGCGTGGGCATTTCATCTTCGACACCTATTATATTGTACAACCTACAAAATAAATTCGTTTTCGGCGTCATTCTAAACACGTTTTCTGTTTCAGTTTCGATATCTTTTTCTGTATATTTTGAGTACAGATTAACTAATGACGTATAAACGTCAATGTCGATTGCTAAAATCCGTCTGGTGATGGTGTTTTCTAATTTTAAGTCGATCGACGGAACGTTTGTGCTGTCATCTCGTTGTATTATCAAGTTATAGTTTTTTGATAACTCGAATGCTCTTCGAAGAGACATTACGACTACGACGTTCGAATCTTTCCTCGACTATCGATTTCGACTATCCGCAACAATTATTTATTATTTAAAGGCTCGGGAGTTTTTTTTAATATTTTATTATCTAATCTAAATGTTTATTTTTTTGTTAATGGATATTTAAAATATAAATTGTTTTTTTAAAATATATTTGTTTTAACACTTCCGAGACCTCGTATTTAGTTCACTTGTTAGGTTTGTCAGATGTACGGATCAGCAGCCCCGCTGAATATTTATATTTTACATTTCCAAAGAAAATTGTGAGCCCGAGAATTAACCCTGCGATCGCGAGATGTTCAGAAGACCGATGGTTTTTTGCGGACCGTCGGGCGTTGGGAAGAGCACTCTTATCAAAAAATTAATTTCCGAATACGAGAAATGTTTCGGATTTTCCGTATCCCACACCACTCGTGAGCCACGAAAAGGAGAACGAGACGGGGTTCATTATTATTTCGTCTCCGAAGAAGAAATGACAGAGGCTATTGAGCGCGGAGATTTTATCGAACACGTCGTTTTCGGTGGCAATATATACGGTACCAGTAAAAGAGCCGTAGAAGCGGTTTTGAAGGCTGATAAAGAGTGCATTTTGGATATCGACGCCCAAGGCGTTCGGGTGATCAAGAACTCGGATTTGAATCCTCGTTTGATATTCATAAAACCCCCTTCGATAGACGACTTAGAGGTTAGATTACGAGCTCGTGGAACCGAGACTGAAGAAACGCTGCGAAAAAGACTTTTAGTCGCGCGAAAAGAGCTGGAAATTCAGGGAAAAAGATGGATATTTCGATTTAGTATTAATTAATGATAATCTCGATGCTACCTACGAGCGATTGAAAAGTAGTTTTCGATTTTTAAATCTCCTTTCTTACTTATTTTCAGTCGAACCGTATATCAAATATATAATCAAATTTGTTCGCGGAACGGAAACAAAAAATTCGGAACGCTCACTGTTCAACACTATTGATAAAAAATGGAAGATCGGTTGACGATTCCACGATACTGGCCGATTCCGGAAAATCGATTTTTAATTTATTCCTTTCCGTGAAGATCAACGATGCGCTCTCTTGTTGTTTATGTTCTTCTTCTTCCTTATTTAACCGTCGCTCAATTCTCCCGTGGTCGTAGATATCAGCTAAATCGTCTTCGTTTTTATTTTTTTTTGAGTTTTCACACACGATTTTCAAAAACGAACTCGGAGATGCATCGACGTTCTGTCGAATATCCGCCGCGGTAATTCCATTGGAAATCATGTTTTGAATGACGTTATCGCAGTAATTGAGTTTTAATAAACTATAAATTTCTGTCGTTTTTTGGTTTAAAATTTCGTTCTCTAGCGTAAAATGATCGTAAAAAATATGTTTCGCTACGATTTCGAGAATGAACGACATTAACTCTTTAAGTCCGAGAAAGGTTATATCTTTCCAAACATTGGGAACCATTAAGAAACTCTTCGCCGAAGTATTTTCGTAAACGACGTGCAGAGATAGTTTTGAAAAAGTAGCGTAAATTTTTCTATTATTTTCCAAATTCGATATGATTTTTTTCCAATGTTTCAAATAAGAAATGTCGCGCTTCATATCCGCTCGAGCTACGTCGTCGAATTCCATAACGTTTTCGGAGTATGGTTTGTTAATCAAATCGTCGATAATTTTTCCTACTCGCGAGAAATCGTGAATTGTATCTTGCTCTTTTTCCAACAATAAGCTATTTTCTAATTCTTTAAGCAACGGTTTGTTGAGGGACTTTATTAACAAGCGAAAACGTACGTTGTTAATTTCTCCGGGAATTTCTATATTGCTCGAAATGCCTTTTACATTAACGAAATTATCGCTATTATTATTAGCAGTCGCGGTTCCCAAATTAAATTTTTCCGGTATTATCGCATTTAGCGCCGATAGTTCTTTAAACTCATTTTTAAGAATTTTTAACGGAATAATTGAGTTTAATTGTCGTTTCAAATATCCCATGGAAATGAAGTCGTCTTCCCCGTTTTCTTCGTCTTTTAAGTCCGATCTTTTTGGAAACAAATAGGAATAGAGCCGGTTTGGATGGACGGCGTTTTGGAACGCCTCTGCACACCCGTCGCACAATATTCGTATCACCTCGCGGAGAAGGTTTAAAAAACTGTTTTCCCCGAATGTCGGATAAAAACTAGCGATGATATCAAAAATGAGTTCGGGGAAAACGCGCTTTAGGATCACGTTCATCCAAAGCGCGTTAATGAATTTTTCATTCTTGTTAAATTTGACGAGTTCGCACATATTGTTCACCGGAGCTCTGAGAGGCTCGTTATCGCGTAACGCCTTTAAATCTTCGTCGGGTAAAAACATTTCCACGGTTCTATCCCCGGCGTTATGAAAATTTAAATAAACGTGGAAAAATTTCTCGTACGACGATTTTTCGGAGCAGTACTTGCCAACAGTTTTTGTTACGAAAGGAAACAGTTTGCTAGTGATATTCGAATTTCGAAGCGCACTCTCCGATAGATAAGCGAATTCGTTCCATTTTTCGTTCTGTCGATCGCCATTCGAAAAATATTTAATCAATTCTAATTTTTCAAACATTTTTTCGATGTCGTCTTTTTGATTCTGAATATCTTTCACGGACATCGAAGACTCGTTTTTCGTCGATCCGTCGTCGTCGTTGTCCCTTTCGCGGTCTATTAATCGCGGGCTGAAAAATCCGGTTCTTTTAAGGGCGGCGACGCAGGCCACTTCCTCGGGCGGCGGGTATGGACCCATTTCCATTCTTTTGCCGGATAAAAGTTGCCATTCTGCGATAACATCCGTCGAGTTCGAAAGAGGATTAGATTTAATCGCCGAATAATTTTGCCGCGATAATTTAATTCTATGAGACAACGCCATGTCCCTATCGTTAATTAGGTAAAAATCTAGCTCGTTAAAACTCGAGAATCTGATTTTCATAATTTTTGGAGAGAAAAACCGCGACGAAGAGTCGGCGGCATTAGGGGTCGCGGACACGATCTTGCGTTCTATTCTCTTTTTATTTACAGAAAACGCCGACGACGATGTCGTTGATGTTGTTTTAGGTCCGTTAACGTCGAGTTCGTTCGGATTGAGCAAATTTTGAACTATTTTAGACTGAAATTGAATCGGAGTTCTGTTCGGTTCGGCGTAGAACCAGAGCTTCGGGGAATCGCCTAAATTTTTGCAAACGCCTTTGTTTTCGTATGCCGAAACGAACGCCTCGGAAAAAAAGAATAGTCCGGAATCGCGGGAAGGAAAAGATTTGGTCTCTGCGACCGCATCTATTGTCGTCGTCGATGGCAGGTACGGGGAAGACTTTTCCGAAGCTTTTTCGACGATATAACTAATGCAACGAGCGGCATTTTTACTGTGCCATAAATTTTCGCGGAAAAAGAAGTTTAGGATAGACCACAATGCTTTTTCGTGGCCAAACGTAACCGCTAAATCGACGATTTGACGAATTTTTTCGTACATATTAATGTCCTTAAGAACCAATCGCGCGTCGCCTATTTCATCGTTTAACAATATTTCAACGTCCTCGAGAAATGCGTTAGCGATCTCTCGCTTCGTTTTGGCGCCTTTTTCGCTAGCGCTATTAGGAGTTAACGCTTTCTTGTACGAAACATTTCGAACGCCGAAGCCGATGTAGCTACCTCCTTTTCCACCCTCGGCGAATAAAACTTCTTTGAGTTTTGGAAGCGATGACGAAAAAAACCTTTTTCTATCCTCATCGTGGTGGCGGTAATACGATAAGCAGGGATCGTCGATCAGATATTTTTTAGCCGTAAAGTTCGTGGTTATTCGTTTCACTGAGTCGACTTTCAGCCTAATTTTCCCGTCGTGAAAGATGAAACTTCCCACTTCTCTTGCGCCGAAAACCGGGTCCGACGAACACGGGAAATAATTTAATTCGGAGTCGGACGAAAAGCCGTATACCGGTATAATAGTTTGCTTAATCGATCGTGAGAAACTTAGTATGTTACATCTTGGGCAAACGTAAAGGATAGGGATTTTGTTAGGTTTATTCCCCTCCAATCTAACTATGCTGGCGAAAGACCAGAATATTAAACCGGTGATTAAATTCACCTTCGGAATTTCAGTCGACAAGCGCGTGTAAATTCCTTTATTCGCTCGTAACTCGATATGTTCTCTGTGACACGCGTAATTTCCGTAATAGACGGGGCTCGTTAATTCTAAACCCATCTTTTCAAGTATAAACATTTTTTTCCTCTTTTTTTTCAGAATACAAATTTTATCGTCTCTCAGAAAGAAAACCAACGTTGAAAATTCCATAGAAAGCGGAATGCCGAATAAAATTTCCTCGTATTTATTTTCGTCGTTGTACGACACGGGGGTTAAGACGGGGACCTCTCTTTCGTATTCGTCATTTTCGTCTTCAAAATTAATTTTAATCGAACGACTCATTTCATCAAATTCCCATTGGTCGGCGCTCAAAGCTTTGGTCTCCCAGTTGAGCGACTCACATTTAATATTTGAGCAGTGAATAATGAACGGATAAACGTTTTTCATTTCAACGTTTGGTTTGTCTTCTATCTTCTGTATTATCTACACTCTTAATTTTTAGTGTCATTAATATTGTTTATTAATAGTTTTATTTTTACTATAAAATTATTATTATAGTATTATTATTATTAATATTATTATTACAATTGAATTAGTTTTAATTTAAAATTAAAAATTATATTTATTTATTTAAACGTAAATTTTATTCCAGTAGTTGTATATAAATAGTGTTGAGGTGTAAAAATTAAAGACCTAAAAACAAAAATGGCCTCCAAGAGTTTTCAGTGGATACACCAGAGAAGAAAAATCGATCCTAAATTCTTTGAAAAGTACCCCCCTAGATTTTGCGCTCTCCTCATTTTTGACCTAGAGTTCGAAATTCTGGAAAAGATTTTTAGATATATTATTAAAAGCATATTATTTTCAAAGCGACTTTTCGAAAAAGGGTCGGAACATTACGCTGAAATACATCCGTGTATCCACATCACTAAAGACGAGACGCACCCGAACTTACCCGATAATTCCCACATCGTGATCATGCAAAACATCACAAATGTTATATCACGCAAGGTAATTGCCCAGGTTATTGAAGTAGGGGTAGACTCCAAAAATTTAAAAATTGGATTAATCGATTACATTACTGGTGAATTTAACGAGAATTATGAGCAATATAAGGGTAAGTTTCTTAAAATAAGCAGCATTCTTTTTGGAAACTACGAATCTAGAAAAAAATTTCAAATCGATGAACCGAGTTTGAAATTAATTAATTTGAACTTAAATATATTATGCTCTCTAAAACTTCATGATTTCAAGCCGAAGAATAAGAAAGGATTTAGCATTAGCTATGAATACGATCTTGGCGGCGGAAACGAAGAGGAAGAGGAAGAGGCCGCGGAATAATTAAGAAAACTCGAAGAAGAATATTTTTATACACACTCATCACAGTAAAGGAATTGAAATCGCTTTGATTCATGCGTATATATATATATATATATATATATATATATATATATATATATATATATATATATATATATATATATATATATATATATATATATATATATATATATATATATATTATATATATATATATATATATATATATATATATATATATATATATATATATATATATATATATATATATATATATATATATATATATATATATATATATATATATATATATAAAAATATATATATATATATATATATATATATATAAAAATATAGATAACGTTTATATATATATATATATATATATATATATATATATATATATATATATATATATATATATATATATATATATATATATATATATATATATATATATATATATATATAACCAACTAAATTTTACTGATTCAAAAACTACGTAAAGGAAAGTTTATTTTGAGATAAATACGATATTTGATAATCAGATACGTAAAAATTGTTGCTTGTTAATGATCTGCGTTGGATTTCAATACTCCAAAATTAGTTTATACATAACTTTAGTTCTAAAGGTAAGTTTGCATTCAAATTTTGTGTATAAAAAGTGTTATTTCCAAATTTTTTTGTGATAGTAACTGGTTCAGTTTTAAAATACAATAAACAATCAAATAAATTTTGTAATTGCAAAATAGAACGTTCATTACAAACGGTATAGTGTATTTATAATTTATTTTCGTAAGAATTTTCCTAATCCCGTTTTTTGGAAAAGAACTGTCGACATTGAGAAATACTAGTATAAAAAATTGCTATAGTTAATTTGCCATTTTAGCATTATTTACTTTCCTAGTTTGATTTGCTTATAAAGATTTGCATTTTTAAATTTGCAAAGGGTAGTTTATTTTAAACAGTGTTTGCATTGCAAAACTAGGTTATACGATAGTATAGAAAAGTGGTATATTGTTCGTTAGATCTCAAATTTGAATTTTGTTAATTAGAAAACGTTGGTTGTGTTTATTTTTTTACACGAAACCTCATTTAATTCTATCGCTTTAGTTGCCATTCTTTATGTGATGTTCAAATATGAAATATTTATAAATCTCTTTAATATGAATTCTTAGGAATATCAAAAATATATCCTATTATTAGCTTTATTGATTTTCCAAATTTTTAGAATATACTCTGCGAACGAATGAAAATAGTGGTTGTAATTTAACACTAGCAAAAGTTTCAAACACGGTAGTGTTTATGTAATGTTAAAAAATGCAATATTTTAAAAATTAAGTAATGAAATAAAAATCAATAAAGCTAATTTTAGGATATATATATATATATATATATATATATATATATATATATATATATATATATATATATATATATATATATATATATATATATATATATATATATATATATATATATATTATATATATATATATATATATATATATATATATATATATATATATATATATATATATATAAACATTGGTTGTGTATAATTTTTTAAAACGAAGCCTTATTAAATTGTATCATAATACGTTTTAATTTAGCACTTGCAAAAATTTCATATAGTTAGTTGTCTTGCAAAAAATGAATGTTTATAAATTTTTTTAATATGAATATTTAGGAATAACAAAAATATATCCTAAAAGTAGCTTTATTGTTTTTTATTTCGTTACTTAATTTTTAGAAAATACTTTACAAATGAAAACGAAAAAGAAGTCGCATTCTCGTTCTAAGGAAATAGACAAAAAGCTTTGGAAAATTATTAAACGTATGAACGAAAAACAAAAGCAGAAGCTGCTTGTTAAAGTAAGAAATATTAAATCGCATAAGGGGGGTGAAAGTGATGAATCAGGTTCATCTTCATCGTCTTGTTCCTCTTCTTCAAAATCATCTTCAAAATCTAGTGAATCCAACTTATCTGCTTCAACAACAGAAAAAATTGAGGAAACCATTCTCGTCGAAGAACATAAAAAAAAGATCGAAAACGTTGATAAGTCAACTGTTATTGGTGGAGAACATAACCTAAATCAAGATAATTATCTCGGATATGACTATTACTATAAAGACTCTACACGTGAGTTTTAATTTATAAAATATATATATATTCTCGTAATTTTAGGTAAATTTGAAATAGTTATTAAATTATTTTTTTCAATCATGTATGTATGTATATATATATATATATATATATATATATATATATATATATATATATATATATATATATATATATATATATATATATATATATATATATATATATATATATATATATATATATATATATATATATATATATATATATATATATATATATATATATATATATATATATATATATATATATATATATATATATATATATATATATATATATATATATAATATATATTTTAGAAAAATCTATGATGGAGTTTTATTTCAAAATCTACGATGGAATTACTGAGAAACCTACAACTGCCTCCACGAACATACAGTCGGAGGAGGAAGAGGGTGGGGGAACATTTTCCGACCAACGCGAAAACACCTCGTTTAAGAACAGGGAAATAAAATGTTATTTTTGCTCTAAGGTGGGTAGGGAGACAGCGCAATCTAGTTTATATTGTTTCATATCGCTAACCAACTCGTTTCTAATAAGTTTTTATTTTATTTTTTAATAGGTCATTCACCGGTCACTAAATGACCACTTGAGATCAAAAAGTCACGAAAAAATCAGCAAAACGGCGAAGGATCTATTAATTAAATGCGAACTGCAGGTGGTTTTTTACACATTGCATAAAAATTCTGTCGGGGCTTTATGCGTAATATGCAATAAAATATTTGGAAACATGGACAATCACGTGAGAAGTAGACACAAAAATTTAAATCACTTCGAACGAAGAGAGCTTAAGAACGCTAGCCCTACAGTAATAGGGGGACAAAATAAATCAAAGGGTAAAAAGGATAGCGATGGCGATGGCGATGGCGATGGCGATGGCGATGGGGACGGGAATGACTCTGAAACCGAAAAAAGTAGAAACAAAATGTCGTCGTCGTGGGTAGAACACTACCAGGAAATAGAAAAAAGATTGATAAGAAAATATAAATCATTTTTAAAGGAAAACATGGTTCTATACGAAAGGAACTTGCTGAGATTCCAAAATATCGAAAAAAATATAATCGACGTGTTTTCCGCACTGCGGTTGAATCCACACACGCCATTTTCTGCCCAAACAGCCGCCAAATTTCAATATCACGTGTTGGGCATGACTACGTACGAACACAGCAAAAAATATTTATCACTACTAATCAAGTGGGCGAAAGAAAGCCCGCTTTCGCCGAACACCAAGGCGATGAAAATCGACGATTTTGTCAAATTTCTTAAAGTGATGATGAAAATGAAAGGAATTCAAACTAGGGTAAAAAAATTTCTAAAGGGGTTCATAGCCGCAGAGATTCCTCATTTTAAAAATTATTTAGCTAAATCTAAAGCGGCGTTCCAAATGAGAAAAGAAAAGAAGGACGCGGGAAAAATGATTTTTTCGGAAGATATCGAAAAAGTGATGGGACATAATTTTTTCAAATCCGGAATGACGTACCTCATCGACGGGAACATTAACTCCAAGACCTATACGCCAGCCATACTAAGGAATATCATCATTTTTTTACTTTTGACGGCTTGTTCGGGGAGGTCCGGTATCATTTGCAATCTGACGATTGAAGAGTACAATAATATAACAAAAGTACAAACTGTGAGCGAAATCGTTGGTGCCCAGGGCACAAGCTCCGCTGATGCTAATGAATTAAAAATTCTTTACGCACTAAATTGCGAAAAACACAAAACACAAAGTATGTACGGGGACGCGACAATCATCTTAACAGAAATATGTAAAATCGCACTGGACGCTTACGTGGAACACGTGCGACCTACGTTTCTGGAAGAAGCGAAGCGAGAAATGGCCAAAAAGAAAGCGTTCGAAGAGGGAAACAACGAGTTAGAAGCATCAACGAGGACGCCAAAAAGATTGGATTTTTTCGACCCTCAGAAAATGTTGTTTTTAAGCTCTCAGGGTGGGCTTTTTACGACTCAAGCGCTAGGCAATGCCATGAAAAAATTAACGTCGACGTGCGATATGCAAAAACAATTCACCGCCACGTCCAACAGAAAGGGCACGACCACGGAAACGGCAGTTTACCAACCCGAGCTTCGAAAAAACGTCGCCCGCTTAATGTGTCACCACGAGAATACGGCGGAGAAATACTACAACGCTACTATAAGCACGATATCCATGGCAGATACCTATTTGAAAACTAAAAAAGGACGTTTGCTTTTCCATTTTTCCAATCATTTTCAAAAAGACGGTGAAGAAGAGAGCGAAAAAGCGGAAGGAAAAATACAGTGGGAGGATGAAGAGAAGGGGCGCGATGAAGATTCTCTCACGCGTGGTAACGAGTCGCCAGATGATGCACCAGATGAAGTTGAAGTGCCACTACACGATGACGCACCCGCTAAAGCATCCGAAAAAATAACAGATGAGTCATCCGGATACGCACCCGATAAAACGCCAGAAATGTCACCGGACGAGTCCTTTGAAGAGAATGAAGTAGCCGCTGATAAAGTTCCAGAGGAGTCATCCGAACAGAAGATGGTCGATAAAGTACCCTTTGAAAAAATCGACCGATCGCCTGATGAATCAATCGTTCACGAAATCGATGAGGAACGCGAAACAGAAGGTGCTGAAAATGAGGAAAAGAAGGAGGAAGAACGAGTTATTTTCACGTCATCAAATATTTCCTCAAGTTCTAGTAAGCGATTGAAAATTCAACACGCTAAAGAAATGCAGCAAGAAGGTCGAACATCAATCGAAAAAAAAAGAAAGCCTGATAAGGAAAAGACCGAAATTAAACGACAACGAAAACGAAAACAAAGCGGGGACTCTAAAAATGAAGAGCGGCGGGATCATCAGAGTCAAAAAACACCCGACCAATCGATAGAATCGATTTCCTGTCACCCCTCCTTCTCTTATTTAGCGATGCAAAATATCGGGGAAGCTAACCGAGGTAAAGATTATTTTCATTGATTTATTTTTCTGCCCACTAGCATATATATATATATATATATATATATATATATATATATATATATATATATATATATATATATATATATATATATATATATATATATATATATATATATATATATATATATATATATATATATATATATATATATATATATATATATATATATATATATATATATATATATATATAGAAAAATTTATATATATATATATATATCTATATATATATATATATATATATATATATATATATATATATATATATATATATATATATATATATATATATATATACAAAATAAAGTATCTATATATATATATACTGAAAAGAGTTATATATATATATATATATTTTTTTTTTTTATATTTTTTTATATATATATATATATATATATATATATATATATATATATATATTATATATATATATATATATATATATATAGAGAGAAATATTTATTTATTTTTCTGTATATTATTTATTCATATATATATATATATATATATATATATATATATATATATACAGAGAAAGACGATTCGATGTCAATGTATATGTTACAACAGCCTTCTCTCTCTCCCCCACAGCCACATTTCTGCAAGCAGCATGTCGTTTTGTTATCCACATGTGCACTTTCTGGAATCCGGTGGTGATGACGATGATGAGCAAGAAGCCAATGCCGAATTAAGAGGTAAAATAAATTTTTCGTAAAATATTTTTTTATAGGTATTTAAATAATTTTCATTAAAATGGGATAAAATTCATTAATGGAAAGATTATTTTTTAGAGACAAACGAGCGAGTCATTACCTCCAGAAAAAAAATGAAAAAAAACATAGATGAGATGAATAATTTTGTACAATTTAAAGCAAATCCACAAACTAAAACTCTGATGGATCTAAGATATAGTGAACCTAGAGGAGATAACAAATTATTTAACGATAAGGAGAGGAATTTTTTCTTTGAAGTATTCGATAATGAAATCAAACATTTAAATGAAAAAATCTCTGCAAAGTGTATTAAAAAGAATCTAGAAGCTGAGACAATCAGTTTTTACACCCAAGAACTAGGAACACAAGAAGGTGTTGCAGTCAATAGAATTAGAAGCACCGTCAGATCCTACATTTTATCTCTGAAAAATAAAATGACAAAAAATGTCAGGCGAAAATCTAAGAAGACTCGCGGCAAATGATGAAGGGTGTTTGTGATTTATTAATTGGTAACGAAGGGATCTCAACTTCTCATAATCGTTGTTTGATCAAAATGTGTGGTAAATAATTTAATAATATTTAATAAATAATTTTAATCATCTATTATATTTGTTTTTAAAATAAAAAACATTCAATAATGCTTTGTTTTAATTTCCTGTTTCAACCTGTGATGGTGTAAAAACAAATTTCAAAACCGATGTCCATTTTTATTCTTTTAAGTTTAAAAACACATTGAAAAAAAATTAATATAAAAATTTGTCATAACACTAGGTTTAACAGCTATGGTATTTAAAAACAAAATGAGTCAAACAAGAAAACAATATATTAGTTAGATTAAATTTTGTTAGGAAACCGTGATGGCAGAAGCTTACGATATTCGGCTCCTATACCCTGATGTGTCTTCTCTCATGAGATATCATGATAAGGTTCAGATATCATGATAAGGTTCACGGTCACCCTCAAGAAGCGAAATTGCTCGCTGATTTTATTTGGGATAATGCAAAAATTAAATATATATATATATATATATATATATATATATATATATATATATATATATATATATATATATATATATATATATATATATATATATATATATATATATATATATATATATATATGAATATACATTTAATTTTTAAATCCAGTCCATCATTTCTTCTTCTTCTTCTTCTTCTTCTTCTTCTTCTTCTTCTTCTTCTTCTTCTTCCTCTACTTCTACTGTAGATTCTATTATATGTCCAACAGCTTTAAAAAGTCTGCTAAAAAAAGTATGATTATCAATATCTCGAAATGCCAAGTGAAACGTTTTTGGTTTTGGATCTCTAAATTTTTTTAACAATTTAAAAAACGAACGAGGTTTATAAAACAAAATATCATCTTTTAACCACATTTTACTTTGATAGAAATTCTTTTTTTTTTCGGCTTTGTATTTATGACTATCAATTGATTCCAAATTTAATGCGGAACTATTAATATCATATTGCTTTAAATTCCATCGGATGATGGGATTCCCGTAAATATCGGTCAACGTTATCATAATTTCTTGGAAAAGTTGGTCGATATTTCTTATGTGGTCGGGAATATGGCAATCGTTAAAATACCTTAAAATATTTTCTTTATTTATTAAGTAACGATCAAAATTAAATTCTATGCCTCTCTTCAAAGGCCGAGTAATATCCAAAAGATTATAAATTCTGCAAGGGTTGATGTATTCAAATTCGAAAAATACTACGACCTTTTCTAGATTTGGAGACACGCTGCAAATATCATATAAAACACCAGAAAAATCAATCTTTAATTCTAACAAATTTTTAAAAACTGTTTTGTTTTCATCGTCAGATGTTTTTACGTATTCATCATTATATCCTCGGAAATACTTGCGTGCATAATTCATTATTCTTATTTCTAAATTGGTCAAATTTGGAAACACTTCGGCAATTTTATTGCTCAAATAGCCGCAATTAAATTCCGGTGAATAATATCTCTTTATATCGTCATATGACAATTTCAAAATGTACACATTTAGAAATTGTAATGGGGGGAGTTTATCTAAATTCCCGTTTCTTTGAAGGATAGTATTAAATTGACAAACGCTTTGTAAATTCAATTCCAAGGAACCATCGATCTTTCTTATACTCCTTTGTAATCTGCTTCTAAATATTTTTGAATCCCAAGAATCCATCATTCTTTTTTCTAGATCCTTTCGCCACGATATAACTCTATGTAAATAGCAAGGTTGTTTATTTTGTTCGACGGGTATTCGCATAAAAAGACTTATAACTGCATATATTCCACTGCAAGAGAGACAGAACGGTATTTTTATATCGTTTCTTTCACGATCTTTGGTTAGAAGTTTCCAAAATTTAATTTCCAACATTCTTAGTAAACCGTCGAATATTTTTTTGGAATGTGCGCCTGGCGGAGCCTCTTCTTCTTCTTCTCCTTCTTCTTTAACCCCGTAAATTTCGACTGTATGAGGAGCTTCACTAATTTCACATTCGATTATTTTTTTGTTTTCGACTTCAACAATCACGATTAATTTATCTAATTTTTGGTTAGAACAATTTTCGCATTCTCTAAGTGAATACGAATACATGATATAGGAGTAATTGGGAAATATATCTTCTTCCGAAGAGAAACTGAATATCAATTCTAAGGTCTTCACCCCTGTTTTTTCAGCCAATACTCTCACGCGATGGTTGTTAATAAAAGTAAATCGGTGTTTATGATTTAAGCGAACTCCAATTTTTTGCAAGTTGAGCAACGAAGAGATTTCTATAATTTCCTCGATGTTGTTATAATCCATAATTAATGTAGTTAATTCGTTTAATGAGGGGATATGAAGCTCTCGCAATTTGCTCGAGAAATCAAGTTCTTCAAATACGTGTTTACCATATAGATGTTCGAATCTTTCTTTGCTAACCAAATCGTTCGCCGACTTGCTGAAAATAGGGGGTGGTTCTCGTTCATCATATCCTTCTATTGCGTTCTCTTCTCTCGTCCTTGAGCAACATCTACATATTAATTTTAGCGAGATTAGATTAGGAAATAATGTAGAAATATTTTTTATCATTTTGAGAAATTTGTTGTGGGAGAGAGGTTTAGTACCCTTATTACAAATTTCTAGTTTTTCAATACGTAATAAAGGATTCTGTCGTTGTTCTTTCATTAAATTCGTTAATTTTATGAAGGTTTTATATTGGTCTAAAGAAAATGTTAGAGATCTTAAGCGTTTGTATTTGGTGATCATTGTTCTAATAACCTCGAAGGTTTTAGCGACCGCATGAACACCATCGATGAAACCGTTTGACGCGACCATATATTTGGTCAATGTCAGGGATATCGATTCAGTCGCCTTATTAGGATTTTCCGTCACGTTTTTTAGAAAATCTATGAAAATCGTCGAAGTTTTATCCTCGTCGTCTGAATCAAATAGCGAAGAGAGCAGGTTGAAATTTATTTCCTTCACCCCATTTTTTTCGATAAAATAATTCATAATCAAATCACAGATGAGCGCGAATTCTTTCGAATCCGAAACATTGTTGCGTGCGTCTTGGAAGGATGATGTTTCCAAAATAACGTTTAACGCTAAATCTTGCAGATTTGGTACATGCTTCTTCTTATTCATCTCTAGTTATCCGCTGTCGACTTAGGGTGTAAAAAAAAGAATTTAGGTGATGCAGCGGCGGTATTTTCTTCACCGAAAACAATCAAACTTTGAATATTTGAGAAACCCTTAAACGATAAAATAAAAAATTATTTAATTCTTAGGCGAGAGTGAAATGGCATTATTTTTGAGGGTGGGCTCGACCATGATCACTTCTCTTTGGGTCGTCTCTTTCTTCTTGAATGGTCATTATCATACTTTGGGAAAAAAATGAATATGGGTGGGCGTAAAAAATCGCTCGCGTAATGCGTTATGAACGGTATTCTACATCGATGGCACGTTACTTTAGAATGAAATATATAATATTTCGAATCCCTTTTTATAAGCAAGAAATTAAAACAAGAAGAGCTTAATTGAATTTTTTTTGCTAGAAAAAAAACCTTTTGTTAATATTTAAATTTCAACGAAACTCATATATATATATATATATATATATATATATATATATATATATTACATATTATATTATATTATTAAAAATATTAATTTGTTATTCTTATAAATATATTTATTATTATATATATAGTTATTATTATTTATAAAAAAAAAAATATTTTTATATATATATATAAATAAAAAAAATATATATATATATATATATATATATATATATATATATATATATATATATATATATATATATATATATTATTTATATATATATTTTATTATATATATATATATATATATATATATATATATATATATATATATATATATATATATATATATATATATATATATATATATATATATATATATATATATATATATTAGTAATTTTGTGGTTAGAAATTTGATTTTAAATTGTTGTACTCTCAAGGGGAATATTTTTATTAACATCATATATGAGTGTGGGTGTTTGTACGTTTGTGGATTTTTTTTTTTGCAAATTCACGAAAATTAACTTTTAATTATTAGGATTATTTTTTTTTAATATTTGATTTTGAATTCAAATAATATCAATACATCACCACTCTCTATAAAAAGGTTGCCTCGATCGAGTTTATCAATCAATCTACAATGGATCTTTCTAGTGTTAATAAAGGGTGTAAGAATTTAGATCGTCGAGGTAATAATGAAGACTCGAATTCCCTTTCAAAAACATCAAATAAAAAGAAGGGATTAAAGAAGAAAGTATTAACCCCCATTAAAAATACACCAGAAGCGTGTAGTATAAGTACTATCACCGATGTTAATAATTTTGCACCAACCAAAGCCATGGAGCATTACTTATCTAGCTTTGAGGTAAAAAAGGTAAAAGCTAAACATAAAAAGAAGGAATTGAAGAAGAAGAATATAAATATTTTTGGTCGAAAGGACCCTCAGCTGGGAAATTGGATACCGCCTCCTATTCAAAGCGTAACCGTCGATCTTACCTCATCCTACCAGGAAGGAGGAGATAAAAGCACAATCCCAACAGCTTTGGAAGGGCTTTGGCCAGCTCGTTCAACCCCGTCCGATTATCGTGCTGACATTGAAGATTCGAATGCCTTTTCATCAACGGTATTTAAAAAAAAGGAATCGAGGAATATTCCGCGTGAAAATAAACCCGCGATTGACAATTTATACCCCAATCTCCCAACCTCGGAGCACATCGCTTCATACCTTGACAAAAGAAGGGAATACGAAATCGGAAGAGCTTCGGAAGCGATTTGGGCCTCTCGTTCAACCCTATTCGATTTTAGAACTAATAAAGAAAGCCTGGATGCTCCTTCACCAACATTAATTAAAAGAAAGGAACTGAAGAAGGGTCGTCAAAATAAACCCACGGTGGGCGATATTAGCCACGTCGATCTCCAGACTCCTCATCACGCGCCATTCATAAATGTTTACCCTCCATCGGATGAAGAGTTTTTCGAACGAGGTTCGAGCGGACCATCCGAAGTAAAGCCAAAAAAAAAGCAGCGTGATAAAAAACTCGGCGGGCGCCAAAAATATGGTGGTGATGAATGTCGAGAATATTACAATATCGACGAGGTAATGAAAACGAGCGAAGGATTTTCCGCCTCTCCCACGAGCTTTCCTAATCGAAAACCTAAACCTCGGTCCGATATGTGTAGAAACAAAGATAAAGTGCTGGGAGAAGAAATTTACGATTACCGAGCAGCGTGTCCTAACGTGTCTTCAATCATGAGAGAACACGACGAAATTCGCGGCCACCCTCAAGAAGAGAAGATGCTCGCAGATATGATCTTGGAAAAAGCTAGAATAAGTTAAACTACAAATTTTGTTTTCTTATAAACATTTTATTTTATGTTGAGTAAAAAACTATATCCTATCGTTATTTATTTTTACCAAAAATCCTGACACTTTTTATTACGTAGAATTTGTTTCATTTTTTATAAACATTTTTCACGTGGGTTTCGCCTTTCTTGAAAACTTATTTTACGTGTGTTTTGCATTAACAAAAATATTCTTTAACTCACGTAGATATAGGCTAAATGCTCCATATGAAAACCTTACGCGAGATATTTTTTAGGAAATTTTGATACTTTTATGACGTTACAATTGATTTATCGTAAACATAATTCCCAACGTGTGGTTCTTGTATTTACAAAAAGAATCTTTAACTCTCGTAAATATAAGCTAAATGTTTCATAAGATAAACCTTACGCGAGATAACTTTTACGATAAAGCGATACCTTTTCTACGTTAAATTTAATTTATTGGTTATAAACATAATCCCTACGTAGGTTTCGTGTGGAAACTTACGTGATATTTTCGTATTTACAAAAAGGATCTTTAACCTTACGCGAGATATCTTTTATGAAATTTTGATACCTTTTTGACGTTGAAATTGGTTTATTGGTTATAAACATAATTCCCACGTAGCGGAAACTATATAAAACAATATGCACGTGAGATTTTGGTTACGTGCCTTTGAAATTTACTCCACGTGAGATTTTTGTATTTACAAAAAGAATCTACCATACGTAGATATACGCTTAATTCTCCAAAGGAAAACCTTACGCGAGATATTTTTTACGAAATGTTGATACTTTTTTGACGTTAGAATTAGTTTATTGATTATAAACATAAATCCCACGTAGGTTTCGTGCGAAAGCTACATACAAATATTTACGTGAGGTTTCGGTTACAAAACTTTCAAACGTACTTTACGTGAGGTTCTTGTATTTACAAAAAGAATCTTTTACTGGTTATAAACATAATTCTCACGTAGGTTTCGCGTGGAAATTATACATCGATATTCACGCGAGGTTTCGGTTGCGTAACTTTGAAACCTAATTTACGTGAGATTTTCGTATTTACAAAAAGAATCCTTAACCTTACGGGAGATATCTTTTATGAAATTTTGATACTTTATTGACGTTGAAATTTGTTTATTGGTTATAAACATAATTCCCACGTGGGTTTCGTGCGGAAACTATATAAAACAATATGCACGTGAGATTTTGGTTACGTACCTTTGAAATTTACTCTACGTGAGATTTTTGTATTTACAAAAAGAATCTACCATACGTAGATAAACGCTTAATTCTCCAAAGGAAAACCTTACGCGAGATATTTTTACGAAATGTTGATACTTTTTTGACGTTAGAATTGGTTTATTGATTATAAACATAAATCCCACGTAGGTTTCGTGCGAAAGCTACATACAAATATTTACGTGAGGTTTCTGTTACATAACTTTAAAACGTACTTTACGTGAGGTTCTTGTATTTACAAAAAGAATCTTTAACTCACGTAAATATACGCTAAATGTTTCATAGGATAAACCTTACGTGATATATCTTTAATGAAATTTTGATACTTTATTGACGTTGAAATTGGTTTATTGGTTATAAACATAATTCCCACGTGGGTTTCGTGCGGAAACTATATAAAACAATATGCACGTGAGATTTTGGTTACGTACCTTTGAAATTTACTCTACGTGAGATTTTTGTATTTACAAAAAGAATCTACCATACGTAGATATACGCTTAATTCTCCAAAGGAAAACCTTACGCGAGATATTTTTTACGAAATGTTGATACTTTTTTGACGTTAGAATTGGTTTATTGATTATAAACATAAACCCCACGTGGGTTTCGTGCGAAAGCTACATACAAATATTTACGTGAGGTTTCGGTTACAAAACTTTCAAACGTACTTTACGTGAGGTTCTTGTATGTACAAAAAGAATCTTTAACTCACGTAAATATACGCTAAATGTTTCATAGGATAAACCTTACGCGAGATAATTTTTATGATCTTGCGAAACCTTTTTCAACGTTAAAATCGGTTTATTGGTTATAAACATAATTCTCACGTAGGTTTCGCGTGGAAATTATACACCGATATTCACGCGAGGTTTCGGTCGCGTATCTTTGAAACCTAATTTACGTGAGATTTTCATATTTATAAAAAGAATCCTTAACTCACGTAGATATACTCTAAATGCTCCATAGAAAAAGTCTTACGCGATATATCTTTTATGAAAGTTTGATACTTTTTTTTGACGTTGAAATTGGTTTATTTATTGCAAACGTAATTCCCGCGTTGGTTTCGTTCGGAAACTTTACAGCGATTTTCGCGTGAGATTGTGGATGCGTAACGCCGAAACTTAACCCACGTAGATATACACTAAATGCTCCATAGAAAAAGTCTTACGCGATATATCTTTTATGAAAGTTTGATACTTTTTTGACGTTGAAATTGGTTTATTTTTTGCGAACCTAATTTCCACGTAGGTTTCGTGCGGAAACCTTATAACGATTTTCGCGTTAGATTTTGGATGCGTGACACCGAAACTTAATTTACGTAAGAAATAAACCTAATGCTCCGTAGGATAAACCTTACGCGAGGTATCTTTTATGAAAATTTGTTGACGATACCTTTTTGACGTTAAAACTGGTTTATCGATCGCAAACATAATTCTCGCGTAGCTTTCGTGCTGAAACTTTTTAACAATATTTTTACGTGAGATTTTGGTTACATAACTTCGAAACCTAATTAACGGAAATTTTTATATTTACAAAAGGAATCTTTAATTCTCGTAGCTATTCGCTCGGCGCTCCATAGGATAAACCTCACGTGAGATATCGTTTAACAAACTAGATACCTTTTTCGACGTAGAAAATCGTCTTATTAGTCGCGAGAAACTGCGTAACAATATCTACGCGAGATTTTCATTAGGAGCTTTGAAACTTAATACGAGTTAGGTTCTCGTATCAACAAAATTAAATCTTTATCTCACGTAGATATAGGCTTAACGTTTAGGTTAGGTTAGATTAGGCTAGGTTAAACTTACGCGAGATATCGTTTACAAAATTTTGATAATTATTTGACTTGAAACACGCGGGTTTCGCGCGTGTGATTTTCTTTATTTTAGCGTGAAACTTAATTTACGTGAGGTATTTGTTCCTTTACGTACCATAGTATAAATATGTTTAAAGAACGAATCTAATAGCACGTCACCACGAACGTAGGACGCGTTTCTAGTACCCGCGGGAGGCAAAAACGTACCCTACGACCATTTTTCAAGGGCTATAAAGTTAAACTACGTTTTTTAAATTTTGCGTATTTTTTGTGTGAATTTTTTCTAATTGGCACAAAACCTACGTGTTTTTCCGCAATTTTTGCGTATAAAATCGCGTTTCGTAAAGTTACAGTTCGGAGAAAAAACAGTTTTTTCACGCAAAAATGTAGAAAAAGGGTTAAAAACCACGTTAAAAAGAGTTAAAAACCTGTACTACGTAGAAAAAAACGCTAGTGAACTTTGGTTAGGTTAGGTTAGGTTAGGTTAGGTTAGGTTAGGTTAGGTTAGGTTAGGTTAGGTTAGGTTAGGTTAGGTTAGGTTAGGTTAGGTTAGGTTAGGTTAGGTTAGGTTAGGTTAGGTTAGGTTAGGTTAGGAAAGTTAGGCTAGTTAGTTAGGCTCGGTTAGGTCAGGTTTTCATAGTTATGGGATATAAAAGTTAGGTTAGGCTAGTTGTAAGAAGAAGCTAGGTTAGTTTAGTTTGGTATTAGGTTAGGTTGTATTAGGTTAGGTTAGGTTAGGTTGTGGGTTAGGTTAGGCTAGGTTAGGTTAGGTTAGTTAGGTTGGATAGGCTAGGCTAGGTTAGGTTAGGTTGTGTTAGGCTATAGTTAGGCTTTGTTAGGTTAGGCTAGTCTAAGCTAGGTTGTGTTAGGTTAGGTTAGGTTAGGTTAGGTTAGGGTTAGGTTAGGTTAGGTTAGGTTAGGTTAAGTTAGGGTTAGGTTAGGTTAGGTTAGGTTAGGTTAGGTTAGGTTAGGTTAGGTTAGGCTGCTGATTAGGTTAGCTAGGTTAGTTTAGGTTAGCTAGGTTAGGTTAGGTTAGGTTAGGTTAGGTTAGGTTAGGTTAGGTTAGGTTAGGTTAGGTTAGGTTAGGTTAGGTTAGGTTAGGTTAGGTTAGGTTAGGTTAGGTTAGGTTAGGTTAGGTTAGGTTAGGTTAGGTTAGGTTAGGTTAGGTTAGGTTAGGTTAGTTAGGTTAGGCTAGGCTAGGTTAGGTTAGGCTAGGCTAGAAGAATAGGTTAGGCTAGGTTAGGTTAGGTTAGGCTAGGGTAGTTAGTTTAGGTTAGGCTAGGTTAGAAGTTCACCCCACCAATATTTCTACGGAAAACACTCTTTTTACGCGCAAACGGAACAAAACCTACGTAATATTTTTGCAGGTTCGGTTAAAACGTATAGTTTGTTTCTTTCGTCGAATTCACCAAAATTCACGAGCGATAAATTATACGTAGGTTTTGTGTTTTTTGTCTTTCGACATTTTTTATACGCGTGCTAAACCGATTCTCACGTGAAAATTTCATTAATTTACGCCAACGTATAGTTTTCCTTAATAAAAGCACTTTTTCTACGATAAAATCTATAAATCGTGCAAAAGGTTTGTTTTTCGTACGAAACCTGCGGTTTTGTTAAAAAAGAAACGATTTTCACGCGTATAAAACAAACCCCGCGTAAAAAGTGTTTGCAAAAAAACGAAAACCTCGCGTGAGATTTTCCTTCGAGTGTTCGGGGAAATTTTATGCGCAAAAAAAGGAAAACCTCACGTGGAAATTTCATTAACTCACGCCAACGTATAGTTTTCCTTAATAAAAGCACTTTTTTTACGATAAAATATAAAATCCGTGCAAAAGGTGTATTTTTCGTACGAAACCTGCGGTTTTATTAAAAATGAAACGATTTAAACGCGTATTAAAACAAATCCCGCGTGAAAAGTGTTTGCATAAAACGAAAACCTCGCGTGAGATTTTCCATTGAGTCCTCGGAGAATTTTTATACGCCAAAGAATTAAAAACTCGCGTGGAAATTTCATTAATTTACTTCAACGTATAGTTTTCCTTTTTCTACGATGAAATGTAAAATGCGTATCAAATTCCTATTTTTTGTACGAAATAGGCGGTTTAGTTACAAAAAGAAACGATATTTACGCGTATTAAAACAAACCCCGCGTGAAAAGTGTTTGCATAAAAACGAAAACCTCCCGTGAGATTTTCCTTCGAGACTTCGGGGGATTTTTATACGCCAAAAAAGGAAAACCTCGCGTGGAAATTTCATTAACTTTCGCCAACGTATAGTTTTCCTTAAAAAAAGCACTTTTTCTACGATGAAATGTAAAATGCGTATCAAATTCCTATTTTTTGTACGAAATAGGCGGTTTAGTTACAAAAAGAAACGATAATTACGCGTATTAAAACAAACCCCGCGTGAAAAGTGTTTGCATAAAAACGAAAACCTCCCGTGAGATTTTCCTTCGAGTCCTCGGTAGAATGTTATACGCAAAAAAAACTAAAACCTCGCGTGGAAATTCCATTAATTTAACTCAACGTATAGTTTTCCTTAAAAAAGCACTTTTTCTACGATAAAATATAAAATTCGTGTACAAATTCATATTTTTCGTACGAAATAGGCGGTTTTGTTAAAACGGAAACGATATTCACGCGCGTTAAAACAAACCCCGCGTGAAAAATGTTTGCAAAAAATTGAAAACCTCGCGTGAGATTTACATTCGAGTCTTCGGGGGATTTTTATACGCCAAAAAAGGAAAACCTCGCGTGGAAATTTCAATTTACCTAAACGTATAGTTTTCCTTAAAAAAAACTTTTTCTACGATAAAAAAATAAAATGCCTATAAAATTGCTATTTTTCGTACGAACTTTGCGGTTTTTGTTAAAGAAAAAGAAACGATTCTCGCGCGCATTAAAACGAACCTCGTGGAAATTATTTGCGAAAAAACTAAAACCTCGCGTTAGATTTTCCATCGAGTTTTTGGGATTATTATACGCCAAAAAAAGGAAAACCTGGCGTGGAAATTTCATTTATATAAGCCAACGTATAGTTTTCCGTTAAAATAATTGCTTTTTTTACGATAAAAATATAAAATTCGTGTAAAATTCTTATTCATCGTAGGAAACTCGCGGTTTTTTTAAAAAAGAAACGATTCTCGCGCGCATTGAAACGAATCCGAGGTTGAAATTATTTTTGAAAAAACGAAAACCTCGCGTGAGATTTTCGATCGAGTCCTCGTGTGATTTTTTAACGCCAAAAAAGGAAAACCTCGCGTGGGAATTCCACCGATTTAATCGAACTTCTAGTTTTCCTTCTAAAAAATCACTTTTTCTACAATGTAATAATAAACTCGCGTAATATTTATATTTTTCGTACGAAACTTGCGGTTTGGTTAAAAGATAAACGATTCTCTCGCGCATTAAAACAAATCCCGCGTGGAAATTATTTGAGATAAAACGAAATTCTCGCGTAAGATTTTCAATCTGTTTTTTTTGGTGATTTTTATTCGTCCAAAAAGGTAACCTTCAAGCGGAAATTTCACTTCTTTATTCGATTGTTTAGTTTTTCCTTCTAAAAAAATCATCACTTTTTTCGATATAATAATGAAATCTCGCGTGATAGTTTTATTTTTTTGTACGAAATTTTATACATGTACAGAGGAAATGCTCGCGTGCGTAAAGTAAAGATTTCACTGATTGATTCGAACGTATAGTTTTCCTTATGAAAAATCACTTTTTTACAACAAAATAAGTTTCGTAATATTCCTATTTTTCGTATCGAACTTGATATTTTTTGTAATTTGAAATTAAAGATAGAAACCGAAAAGCTCACGTAATTTTTTACTTCGTTTCGTGTACGATTTTTTTACGCTAAAAAATGGGAGACCTCACTCGAAAATTTCACTAGTTTATCCGGGCGTATAGTAATGCTTTTATAACGACTTTTTTCACGTTCTATTTAAAAAAATCACGTGATATTTAAGTGCAACGTGTGGTTTATTTTAAAAGTAAAACAAATTTCACGGATAATGAAACAAAACCAACGTGAAAATAAGAATGTGAATCTTGATATGCTTTTTTAAGTAATCGAATCAAATAAATACATCAAAAAATACTTCACGGTTGGATTAGGTATAAAATGAAACTAAATTAAACTCAAAAATTTATTTGTTTAAAAATATTTTTTATACATACATGTGTTCGCATGTAAACATAAATATATAGTGACAGACTCGTTTTTATTTAATAATATTCCAACGACAATTCATCGTTTCATTTGCTCCACAACCTTTTAGAAACATGTCTTAGGAGGATCGACATAAAAAAGTTTTAAACAGCAAATTGGCTTCTTCCTCGCTCGCTAAGACGCAGATGTCCACGCACCACCCCCTGGCTTTCAGGAAATTGTATCAGTTTGTGCCTAGGTCATTAAAATTAATGGTGACCGTTTGTCCGAACCATTCGATATAAGTCGGCGGCGCGCTGATATGGTAAACGACACAATCTTGGCGGCCGTCGATTGTTTGTTATCGAAGATCATCTATTTCCTATTAATTTTAAAGTTGCCTTTTTATCAGCCGATTTTGTGGACAAATGTCCTCATCATTTTATTGTCAAAATTTTGCAGTAAAAGTTTTTTGTTATCGGGGCGTGAGCCCCTGCGCGTGCGTTAGCACGCGCCAAGGTGAGGTTGCTCCGGTAGGAGCAAGCCTCGGCTTGTATAAATGATTTCATTGTCGCGCATTTCAACATTTATAAATACCTTATAATAATCTGAACGAACCTCGTATTTTTTCAAACTAAATACCAGCCTCGTCGACGAATTTTGTTTGCATTCCTCAGATATAATTTTTTTAAAACGGAGTCGTTTTCTCGTTAAATTATTGAGAAGCACTCCACCGCGGAATAGGAGTATACATTACTGCAAATTTCTCTCCTTTCAATTTCGTTGGCGGCGTCCTAGCCCAAGGTTGATTGAAGGAACAATATTAATAATATAATCGATAGGCTGGTCATTTTTGCGGAATTATCTAATTAACTGTTGGTGGGTCGTTATTTTAGGCGATAGGGGAATGGAACTTAAAGTTCTGTTTTTCAGTAATTGAATCAAACGATGACACCGAAAAGTCTTCTACAATTTTTTTTAAACATCGAAGAAGACGAACATACATACGTACATACATTGTTTTTTAGAATCGAAACACCTTTTCTTAAACACGATTTACAAATATCTATATTTTGTGATCGGATACTTTTTTGAATCAAATCTCAAATAAAACGAATATTTTGAATTTATTTTATTATTTTATAGTTTCGTAACATTTCAGGAGAAGGAAAAAAATAATTATATAAGTAATTGATTATATGAATCGATCAAATTATACATTAGTTACAGGATTAAACTAACAATTTTTTAAAATCCTCGTCCCACCCAAGCTTTTCGGCTATTTTTTTGCAGCTTTCGTCGCAGTCGCCGATGAGTCTTAAAATTATTTTTGGTGTCTTTGATTCTTCTTCTTCTTTTTCTTCTTCTTCTTCTTCTTCTTCTTCTTCTTCCTCTTCTTCCTCTTCTTCTTCTTCTCGATTAATTAAAAGACGAGGGCAAGAGTCAGGCGCGTTAAGAACCAAAAAAGAGAAAGAATCTTCGAACAGGGCGGTTCCTATTATTATCATCAAATCGCATTTCTTAAAATCTTCGACGTATTCAGTGTATTTTCCGGGATAAAAGGGCTTAATGCGTACAGAGATATCCGGATTTACCACGCCGCGTTCGCAAGAACACATTGGAAAAACATTTTTAGAATTTTTTTCTCCCATCCATTCTCGAGTATATTCTTTTTCGCACGCAAGACAATGGCCAGTGCGAAACGAGCCGTAATATTCCACGACTTTTTCGGCTGGGATCCCAACTGACGCATCTAACGTATCTACGTTTAGCGTATAATGTCGCAACAGAATTCCTTTATCGTGAAGCAGTTTAAAAAAGTAGTGCGCCGGAGTAGGTTTAAATTCGGATGGAAAAATATCTTTAATCGATTCGGAAAATAATTTCGTCGTCTGCCACTCGTCCCGGTCCCCTACCCCCTTCCTCTGTTTTCCTATAATATTGAATATTCCGCAGTTGATTGGAGGCAGAATATTCGCGTAACTAGATATCCCGCGACCGGCTACCGTGATTACGTTTTTACATTTTCCGTCTTTAATAAGGGAAACCACGTCGTCGAGTGTCATGGGGGGGACTCTTGAAAGTGGTTCTTCCTTACCGGATGGCGCGGTTTTCGTTGGAGACGCAATTTCTTTGGACATGTTTGGTTTTGAAGTCGAGAATGATTGTGACGAATTAAGATTCAGACGATTGCTTATATACAACGAAATCTTAAATTGATACTTTTTTATTAATTAATATTTAACATTATATTAAAAATAAAACGTTATTCCTTTTTGAATGTTATTATTATTAAATTGGAGGGTGAATTTGAGGATCCTGTTAGACTTAGGTGCATTAACTGCCGCGATAAACGTTTACTAGTATGCTCTTAAACTTCTCTGAATACGACCTTATGCTTAAAAGAAGATGTTTACTTTTCATCTTATAGAAATATGTTTTATTTTTTAGATAATTTTCATAAAACTACTCCAAAAAGAATTCATTTTATTGATGGGAGGAGAGAGGATGATATTACTGATCGAGAATTATTTAACAGACTTTTTAACATTGTGGGTAAGAAAATAAAGAAATTTGTAAAATAAAGTTGTATCTCATTCTCATTTAATTTTGCTTCCTGGGTTTAATTAGTGAATCGACCGTATGAGAATGAGTTAGACGTAGCCGAAGCCGAAAAAATTGATAGTTGTATCTTATTCTCATCCCTTCTCAGCCTAATTAGTGAAAAGGTGAAGATCGAACATCGCGAAAAAACTGAATTTTAACGAGAACTGACCCCCTTCCAGAACCGCGCACCCTCCAGAACCGCGCACCCTCCAGAACATGTCACGTTTCCCGTCTCCACTATTATCCGCATAGATGGACGTTTTAAATTTTTGGTTTCTAAGTTGATTTTGTCGATGTTGGTCTGTTTCGATAAAAATCGATCGAATTTTTAGGAAAAGAAAAAGTGAAGATCGAAGCTAGCGAAAAAACTGAATTTTAACGAGAACTGACCCCCTTCCAGAACCGCACACGCTCCAGAACCGCGCATCTTAAAGAACCGCGCAACTTAAAGAACCGCACACCTTAAAGAACCGCGCAACTTCCAGAACCGCACGTTCTAGAACCGCGCACCCTCTAGAACCGCGCACGTTCCCCGTCTCCACTATTTTCCGCATAAATGGACGTTTTAAATTTGTGGTTTCTAAGTTGATTTGTCGATGTTGGTCTGTTTCGATAAAAATCGATCGAATTTTTAGGAAAAGAAAAAAGTGAAGATCAAACATCGCGAAAAAACTGAATTTTAACGAGAACTGACCCCCTTTCAGAACCGCGCACACTCCAGAACCGCGCACCCTCCAGAACCGCGCACCCTCCAGAACCGCGCACCTTCCAGAACCGCGCACCCTCCAGAACCGCTCACGTTCCAGAACCACACGTTCTAGAACCACGCACCCTCCAGAACCGCGCACGCTCCAGAACCGCGCACCCTCCAGAACCGCGCACGCTCCAGAACCGCGCACCTTCCAGAACCGCGCACCTTCCAGAACCGCGCACCCTCCAGAACCGCGCACCCTCCAGAACCGCGCACGTTCCCCGTCTCCACTATTATCCGCATAAATGGACGTTTTAAATTTGTGGTTTCTAAGTTGATTTTGTCGATGTTGGTCTGTTTCGATAAAATTCGATCGAATTTTTAGGAAAAGAAAAAAGTGAAGATCGAACATCGCGAAAAAACTGAATTTTAACGAGAACTGACCCCCTTCCAGAACCGCGCACCCTCCAGAACCGCGCACCTTTCAAAACCGCGTACCCTCCAGAACCGCGCACCCTCCAGAACCGCTCACGTTCCAGAACCGCACGTTCTAGAACCGCGCACCCTCCAGAACCGCGCACTCTCCAGAACCGCGCACCTTCCAGAACCGCGCACCTTCCAGAACCGCGCACCCTCCAGAACCGCTCACGTTCCCCGTCTCCACTATTATAATTATAAATTGACGTTTTAAATTTGTGGTTTCTAGTTCCCCGTCTCCACTATTATTCGATAAAAATCGATCAAATTTTTAGGAAAAGAAAAAGTGAAGATCGAACATCGCGAAAAAACTGAATTTTAACGAGAACTGACCCCCTTCCAGAACCGCGCGCCCTCCAGAACCGCGCACCCTCCAGAACCGCGCACCCTCCAGAACCGCGCACCCTCCAGAACCGCGCACCCTCCAGAACCGCGCACCCTCCAGAACCGCTCACGTTCCCCGTCTCCACTATTATCCGCATAAATGGACGTTTTAAATTTGTGGTTTCTAAGTTGATTTTGTCGATGTTGGTCTGTTTCGATAAAAATCGATCGAATTTTTAGGAAAAGAAAAAAAGTGAAGATCGAACATCGCGAAAAAACTGAATTTTAACGAGACCTGACCCCCTTCCAGAACCGCGCACCCTCCAGAACCGCACGTTCTAGAACCGCGCACCCTCCAGAACCGCGCACCCTCCAGAACCGCGCACCCTCCAGAACCGCTCACGTTCCCCGTCTCCACTATTATCCGCATAAATGGACGTTTTAAATTTGTGGTTTCTAAATTGATTTTGTCGATGTTGATCTGTTTCGATAAAAATCGATCGAATTTTTAGGAAAAGAAAAAAGTGAAGATCGAAGCTAGCGAAAAAACTGAATTTTAACGAGAACTGACCCCCTTCCAGAACCGCGCACCCTCCAGAACCATGCACGCTCCAGAACCGCGCACCCTCCAGAACCGCGCACCCTCCAGAACCGCGCACGCTCTAGAACCACGCACCTTTCAGAACCGCGCACCCTCCAGAACCGCACGTTCTAGAACAGCGCACCCTCCAGAACCGCGCACGCTCCAGAACCGTGCACCTTCCAGAACTTCGCACCCTCCAGAACCTCCCCTTTGCGTAAGTTGATGGAACTAAACACCGTTCCCTTTATTATGGGTTTGTGCAAAAAATATAAATTGGTTGTTCCCTTTAGAAATTTTTTCAACCAGATATAAAAAAACGGAATTTAGGCCGTAAACTAGCATGCCTCCTTTCAGTAGGTCAAAATAGAACAAACTTGTTAATACAAGTTTAAAACAAATTAATATAAAAAGTAGAAGAAAATTGATAAAAATTCGTTTTCAAAGCTAAAACAAACTTTAATCTTTATTTCGATTACAAATTAAAAATATAATGGAAATTTGTATTCAAATAAAAAAACTTTACACACACATAAAGCATTAACTACTAGAAATATAGTTTTAAAATTTAAATATAATGCTAAAAAAATAATTTTTATTTTTTAAATTTAAACATTGAATGTTTTTCAAATAAAAAAAAAGTTTGAAAAAATTGCCAATGTAGAAAAAAATTATTTTTCAAAATAAAATAAAAAAAAACAATAATATATGCAGAGACTCTTATTCAATTCGCTGCAATTTGCCGCGAATATTGTTTATTTTACGACCGACAATATTAAAAAGTTTATAAAAAAAATCGTGGCTGTCAATATCCGTGAAAAGCAAATGAAATGTTTTAGGGGTGAGTTCTTGATAATTCTCTAGAAACGTAAAAAACGAACATTCGTAATTGAAATAATCTTCGTCTTTCACGCAAAAATGGCCCTGAAAGAAATTCGCTTCTCCATATTCATTATCGTGAACGTCCTCGTACGTCGACTCGTCCGAAACGCGCCTCTTTTCGAAGAAATCCCATAGTTTTATATTCCAACGAATGAGTGAATTTCCACTTTTATCTGCCAAAGACACTATAATGTTACCGCGCAAGCGATTTGAGTTTGTTCCAAATCCGTGACCACAGCTACTGGGATAATTCAAACACAAATTGCTTATATCCGTTAAATAATAGTCAAAATTAAATTCTATTGTCGATGTTGAAGAACGGCGAATAACATCCAACGATTTATGAATTCTGCAAAGTAAAATACTCTCCCAATTAAGGAATACGGTGATCTTTTTTAGATTCGGAGAGACGTCACATATATCGAATAAAGCATCGCTATAATCCATTTTTAGTTCTAACAAATTTTTGAAAACGGGAGAATGTTCATCGCGTAAATATTTGTGGGTAAACATTCGTTGATAATTGTTTCTTCTTATTTCCAAATACGACAAATTAGGGAACGCTTTGGCAATCTCCATACTCATCGAGCTAGAATTAAGAAATCCTGCCCAATAGCTACGACATCTGTCCAATATCAATTTTAAACGGAACACGTTTTGAAATTGGCGGCGCGGTGACGCAGTATCGAGGCTTTCGTCTTTTCGCAGAACATCGTTAAAGTTACAAAAGTTTTGCATCTTCAATTCCAGGAAACCATCGACCATTCTAATTTTCCTTCGTAATCGGTTACCGAATTTTTTCGAATCCCAAGAATCGATTATTTTCGCTTCTAATGCCGTGTGAAACGATTTACACGATGGTAAATGGCATCTTAGTCGATTATTTTCTGATAAACCGCGCACAAAAAGCAGCATAATCGCGCGTAGCGCTCGACAAGCGATACAAGAAGATATTTTCATCTCTGTCGTTTTCCAACTTTTAGTATAAAGCTTTTCAAATTTAGAATGTAGTATTTCCGCTAACGGTTCTTCTTCTTCTTCTTCTACTTCACCTACCGTCGATTTCGAATAATTTTCGACTCGTGGTGTCTCCTCGATATTCAGATCGATTATTCTTCGTCGATCGATTTCAACCACCAAAACTAAATTGGTTAATTTTTTGTTAGTACAGCCGTCGCCACCGCAGTCAGGCCCAAAATATTCGAACAATTGTTCTCGCCACATATTGGTGTACGCGAAGCTGGGGAATAATTCTTCTTCCGAAGAGAAACTCAAAATCAATTCTAACGTCTTTACGCCGGTTTTTGAAACTAATCGCACCACGGGATCGCTAAAAATAACAGTTGGCGAGTGTTGATGATTTAAACGAATTCCGATTTTTTGCAAATTAATCAACGACGAAGAGATTCCCATAATTTCATCGATGTTGTTATAATCCACGACCAACGCGGTTAAATTACTTAAAGGAGGAATCCGAAGCTCTTCCAATCGCCTCGAAAACTCTTTCTCGCGAAAGGTTTCTTTCGATTTTTCCATCGTGCTGTGGCAACATCCGCACGATAATTTTAACGCTATTAGATTTGGAAAGAGGATCGAGGCATTTTTCAGCAATTCGAGAAAGTCGTCGTGGCGGAGGGTGTTAGTAGTAGTAGGAGCAGTACCTTTATTAATAATTTCTAGATTCTCGATTTTTAACAAAGATCCTCGTTGTTGTCGTATCATTACGTCCATTAAATTTATAAATGATTTATAACGATCTAAAGATAAAATTAAAGTTGTCAAATATTCATACGCGATATTCATTTTCCTAAGAATTCCGGCGGTTCTGGTGGCTACCGAAACGGCGGCGCCATCGACGTTATTCTGTACGAGCATGTGTTTTGTTAGCGTCAACGCTATCGCCTTAGGCGAGTTGTGATGGGGGTTCTCGTACGGATTTCTCGTTGCATTCTCGAGAAAATCTAGAAAACTCTCGGAGGTTTTCTCCTCCTCCTCCTCCACTTCGTCGTCAGAATCGAGTAGTAGCGAGAAGTACGAGCTAAAATTTAACTTCTCCGCCTCGAGATTTTCGATCATGTACTTCTTTTGCAGGTAGTAAATCACCGCCAATTTTCTCGATCGTAAAGCGATCGACACGTTGTATATATCTCTAAAGCGGAGATATCCAAAAATAACGCCCAACAACTCATCGGGTAAATGGTGCAAGTTTATTTCCATCTCAAAAAAAATGGCATTTACATCGTCCGATGATAATCGTCGACGAGCGCGGATGGTTGAAAAGAAGGATCAAAAAACGACGGACGCGGCAGTTATTTTCTTTACGAGTCATAAACGATCCTTTTTCTTCCACCAAGGCAACTCATTTGACTTCTTGGACGTTGATTCTGACGTTATTTGTGAGCTTATTCCTCGCTATATTTATAGTTGAGAAATAAATAAAAAAAACATTTACTCGGAAGGTTTGATGTTTTGAAATTTTTATTTTTTCATTACGTAAAATAAAAAAAAATATATATATTTTATTTTTGAAATGTTTGACTAATTAATTAATTATAATATATCTTTCAAAATTATTATCTATATACTATTAATTTTAAAGTTGCCTTTTTATCAGCCGATTTTTTATCACTTTGTCCTCATGGTTTTATTGTCAAAAATTTTGCAGTAAAAGTTGTTTGTTATCGGGGCGTGAGCCCCTGCGCGTGCGTTAGCACGCGCCAAGGTGAGGTTGCTCCGGTAGGAGCAAGCCTCGGCTTGTTATTATTTATTTACTTTTTTTAATTTAGTCCCCCTTACATTCCGTTTTCTTCGTTAATTAGGTTTTAGGGGTAACTAAATTAAATATTTTAAAAAAAAATAATTATAAAATACGAAGAATTGAATAATATATTAAATAAAATGCAGTTATATTCATATACGGGTTCCTACGTAGATTCTCCAAATCGCGATAGAAATAGTAACTTTATAGAATTTGAGAAATTCCTTACTGTTGATCATGTTTCTTTTAAATTATCACAAATATGAAAGAAAACATTATCATCTATTATGTTTCATATGAGTAAGCGCACAATTGAAAGGATTTATATTTTATATTGCATTATTACTAACACGCCTTAATTTTTCAGGCCTGCGAAATGGAAAACCTTAACTTTCGAACGGAGGCCTGCAGCTTTGGTGGAACCGGAAAACGTCCACGAGGCCCAGAAGACAGTGGTGTTTCATTATGCAAGAAACCTCGGTAGGTGTTAAGTATAATTGAAAATACAGTTAGCGAAAAATATAATCGAAACAAAATATTTGGATATACTGATTATATATTATATATATATATATATATATATATATATAAATATTATATATATATATATATATATATATATATATATATATATATATATATATATATATATATATATATATATATATATATATATATATATATATATAATATATATATATATTTATATATATATATATATATGATATCAACCTAATTATTCGCAGATATACTTTATCAATGGGGATATTGAAAGTTTGTGTACACAGCGTTCGCGTTGATGATAAAAGCTTATCAGTTCTGGAGTTCACGGACCCCGTGAGGCTATTAAACAAGAGTGGGCGATATGAAGAAATCGTTCTCGGTCCAAAAAAAAAATCTTTTATCGTGTATCAACCGATGGGGTGTTTACGGCCAGTGTTCGGAAAACAATTGAAAGGTTCCTGCAACGAATCATCTTTCGTCCTAAAAAATTTTCAAGAATTTTTATTCTTCGAACTTAGCTACGAAGAGCTTCAATCGAGTCTCCAGATGAAATTATGCGAGGATGATGTCATTTACAGATTAGAACTTGAAATTGCGCATAAGAGTTCAACGGATATGAAGACCCTCGACGAAATGATGCTGCGATGGAAATTTCACATTATAAAGAAGCTAGAAATTGCGCGGGGAAATGAACTGTTGATGAGCCATGAAAAAAATAAGCTTAAAAATTTCCTTACTGTGATGACCAAGATGGTGGATGACGCGCTTAAAACAAAATCCTTAAATATCGAAGTTAAGAAATATTCTTCGATTATGGACAAAATAAAGAAATACGATATGGCAAAGATGATATACGACTCCGAACTTATCCCGTTACATATTCCTGAAATACTCAGAAAAGGTGATAATTCATCAACGAACAGCAAAATTTCAAATGAATATAAATTTTCCGACTACTTGTTACCTTCTTCGATCGACTTTTTGGACTCAGAGACATTCGTGGACCAAAATGAGGTATATTCCCATCGCTCTTTGGGCGAAGCTTCGGGAACCAAAAAAAGAAAGCTCGACGAGGAACAAAATGAGGTACATTCTCATCGTTCTTTAGGCGAAGCTTCGGGAACCAAAAAAAGAAAGCTTGAAGGTAAATATGAAAAAAGGGATAAGAATGAGTTTCTGGTAGCGTTGAAATATGCAGAAGAAGACATAAAAAATATTGACGTACGAGTTGTCGTTGATAACGAATGTCTGGTATCCTTAGATTCTACCCTAAAAAGTTTGAAAGACGAATATTTCCCCGACCTAATAGATCGCGGCATACTCGCCGTCTTAAAGAATTTCCCCGTCACTGGCTTCCCAGTGATAGCGTTGATAGATGAAAATTCTCAAAGAAACCCTTGGGGGATGTGTATTATTTTGAGTGGCGAAAATGAATCTTTCTGGCCATTGAGTCAAACAGCGATTGATTGTTTCCAAGGAGATTTCAGTTTCGAAAACCTAATTAAAAAAGAGATGGTCGTCAATTTGGGAAAAAATATGTTTTGCAACGCTATCGTTCCAATATATACTCCAGAAATGGTAAGAGTTTTAAAGCCAATTTTCCAAACGAATATATTCAACGATGTATGCTCTTTCTGCGTTCTAAAAAACCCGCGCGTCTTCAATAAACAAGCTCATTTCGCGCTTCTGTTAAAGGTGTGGGAAAAGATAAAAAAGCTCAAAGGGGACCAACAAGATTTCCCTCAGAACGTATTACAATCGGTAATCGCTACCGCTTCTCTTCACCTAGATTGGCCGGTATTTAAGACCTACAAAAAGGAATTGTTTGAACACACCGAAATTTCCTTGAGAAGATGTATTCACCAGAGCGAAACAAACGTTGGTGGGGTTATCTCAGAGAATCTCACCAAGGCTCTATTTTTCTTACATTCTTTTCGTGATGAGGTTGAAGAAGAAGAAATGATAAAAAAATTCGAGCAATTGATTCGTGAATTTATCTCTCGGTTAATTTTTAAATTGGTAAAAAATAATGATGTTTCAAAAGTCATCAAATATTTGTTCGCCCCAAATAAAGAAGCAGCTTTATCCACGGATGCCGCTTTAATAAATAAAACTTACTTAGACGAAATAGCCGCGAAAAGTAAAGTCATCATCGGATTATTTCGAAAGAAATATGATTTCCTGAAAAAACACCCCTGGAGTCCAATCACTAAAAAGTTGTTAGAAAATTTCTGCGCGAATCTCATGTTGGATAGCACTTCCAAAATCTCTCTGAATAAGAAATTTTTATTAATTTGCAAAGATGAGGAATTAATAGGGGATTTCAACCTACTCGATCTTCAAAATATGGCCCGCCAAGATTTTAATTTTTCTGAGAAAACCGTAAGACGAATTTTCAGCACACGTGCATTGTTTCGCTACGCATCCCAAAGCATTAAAGAAGAAAAGAATATCATTAACGGAGCAAAGTTTTCGAGGGGCGAGGTGTCACCCTTAAGGTCTCGCAGATATGTGACATTAGAACTGTTGTTGATTTTGGGAGTAGATTTGCGCGCAAAGGTTTTAGACGACTTTACGTTATAAAGTCTCCGTAGATGCGCACCTTCAATGAAAAGTCCCTGAGTGATCTTACAATTTGTGTCATCAAATAAATATAATAATTTATTTTTTTAAATATATTTCCAATTAAAATTAGCATAGTGGAGACGGGGAACGGGAAGGGGTGGAGACGAGGAAAACGCGAATGAAAAAAAAATATTAATTTTTTGTTGTCGTTACGTCATCTCTAGATGTCGCACTCGGAAATTTCCCGTATAAAAAAAAGGGTGAGAGCCATCGGTGACATCAGTCGAGAGAAGGGCGAAGTCAAGCGTGGACCGTGACTTTTCCTTCGCGCCCGATATTTGATTTAGAAACCACATCGATTGATTTATCTACTTTAATAGGCAAATTAGTGGACGACCTATTTCTCGGGTAAGATGGTTTTTATTTTAAGAGTAAAAAAATTTAATTATATCGTTTTACGCGTGCATAATAGAAATATATATATATATTAGTTAAATAGTTTTTTGCTTATAATCGCTATAGTAATTACGGTAATATAGAAATTATTATGAGTAATGCTAATTAAAATTACAGAATACATTAATTTTTGTTCTAAAAACAATTTCTTTGCAATCGATAATAATATAGGAAATAAAATGTATTTTTTTCTTGTGATTCGTTTTTAATTAACTCCTCGACTAATAATGTTCATTCGCATCTCTTTTAGGTTCGTGTTAACTCCTGGATTATGGCACCTACGATGACCCCCGAATCGAGAAAAGAAGAAAAGGCACCCGCTATAAAAATTGAGAATTTTGATTTACTAAAAGATATGTTGGCCAGCTGCGAATCGATGACCGAATTTCAGAAAGAAAGCTTAATGAAAACTTTCGAAATAAAATGTGAGAGGGCTAGATTCAGTTCCGATATGGCCACGAATATGCATAAAAAAATTTCGAAAAATTCCTCGTTGAAATTAATATCAACGGATGTCAAAAAAGGTATTCTCCCAGCCGGTTATTCTTGTAAACTACACGACGTTAGAATATCGTCATTCAAATCGGAAGATGAGGTCTACGCGAGAGATAAATGGATTAGAAAAAACGTAAGCCGAGGTCTTAATTTTATCGAGATGGAAGGAGAGAAGGGTCGATGGTTTGATTTCTCTATTTACGCTAACAAAAAGTTTACTGGGCGAATCGGCGATGAAGATAATTTTCAATCTAAAAACGACGAGGAGTGGAAAAAATATTGCATCGATTCTCCAGCGAAAGCGACCGAGGTTATTTGCATGACAAAAATCGATGGATGTTGCGGACATTTTACTGTGAGAGAGATCGACGGCGAATACTACATCATCGTCGGTTCTAAGAACGTACATATGTTAATCAAATCTCACTCAGACATCGAAAAATACTCGGAACACAAGCACAATATCGCGCGTTCGGTGGCGAAGGCGGTATTAAACACCTTCGACGGAATGGACCCGACGAAATTAAATATACTGAAGCATTTTTTGAGCGCCACTAAGACGACTATGGTTTGCGAACTCTTAATGCCCGATCAACCGCACATCGTCGTAGATAAAATTCGCTTAAAGGAACCAAAAATTTACGGTTTGATGATGACTTCGCCCGCCGACGACGACGACGACAAAAACGAATCGCTGACGACCGTCTCCCCTCAAGCGGGCTTGGAATTTTTTAAACTCTTTGGAATTTCAACACCGGAATACCACTCAACATCTCTCGAAGGCGTGAAAGAAAAAATAGCGAAAATTCGAAGAATCAAAAATTGCGAAGGTTATGTCCTTTATTACCTAATAGGCGACCGGACTATCGGGATAAAGAATGTGAAAACCGTTTGGTACGTCGCTTTGCGAGCTCTTCAGGAGAAGATTAACCACGCTTTTAAGAGCAAAATGCGATCCCTGTCTTACCTCTTAGAAAGAAAGTGGGATATAGAAACCCTTTTTTCCGGAATACGAGGGGGGTTGGAACTTTGCGACGACTGTTTAGACAAATGGATAAATCTGGCAATTGCATTTATTTATTGGCTAAACGACAGAATTATGGACGACGGAGCTTACCGCTTAAGAATACGCGATGATTTCTCCAGGTTGTGGGAAGAACATACGCAAGAGCAAGAGGATAATGGATGGAATGTCCAATTTTGTTGTTGCTGATAGAGAAGTAGGCTATTTATTTTAATCGCGATGCCGATATACGTTTAAGTTTTTTTCTTATAAAGAATAAAAAATATAATAAAAAATCTAATCACACTAGGTATTTTGTATTTCCTATCGTTTACGCACATTTCGTTCGTTTGAATAATCAAAAGGTTACAAATAGTACGTCCGACGTAGTAAATTCTAAAACATACTTTAATTTCAACTTGTTAGGTCATACGAGTTTGAAAATATAAGCCTGTCGATAATATGGCATCTTTCACTTCCGGAAATTTCCGATCTAAATTCTTTGTAAGTAAAGGGAACAAGAAGATCAAATTTGTGCCAAAACGCACAATAAAATCGCACTAAAGGGAACGTTACCTTGTGAATTTTAAAAAGTCGTAGAAAAAAAAATAATGGTCATACGTGAATGCAATTTCAATCCATCGATTAGGTATGACCTACTGTAAGGAGGCATGCTAGTTTACGGCCTAAATTCCGTATTTTTTTTATTTCTGTTGGAAAAAAATTTCAAAAGGGAACAATCAATTTAAATTTTTGACAAAAACCCATAATAAAGGGAACGGTTTTTTGTTCGATCACCTTACGCAAAGGGGGAACACTTAGGGTTTTTCAATTTTGCTTTGGGTCTCGAAAGTTGTAACTCATTCTCATTCAATTTTGCTTTCGGTCACGAAAGTTGTAACTCATTCTCATTCAATTTTGCTTCCTCGGCTTAAATAGTGAATCAACCGAATGAGAATGAGTTAGACTTAGCCAAGCCGAAAAATGGATAGTTGTAAGAAATGAAAATCTATCATACCTAGCATAATCAAAAGGTTACAAATAGTACGTTCGACGTAGTAAGTTCTACAACATACTTTAATTTCAGTATGATAGATTGTGATTACTTTAGCACTAAATTGCATTTCCAACCTATGTCCATAGGCTCACAATCTCTAAATTTTTAACATTTATAAAAAGTTACAAATTACCATTTTTTAAAGGGTAATATACTTTAGCACTAAATTGCATTTCCAACCTATGTCCATAGGCTCACAATCTCTAAATTTTTAACATTTATAAAAAGTTACAAATTACCATTTTTAAAGGGTAATATCTTTCCAAGTAAGTGAAGTAAGGCTGCATGAACGGCATAAAGAGCGCCGCAACCGCGTAAATTACTTTGCATAAGAGGCAGAATTGTACTTTTATTTCGTTTTTTTCGATCTCCTGCCGCTTCTTGTTGTTCCCGCTCTGATAATTTCACGTACTTTTTGATCGGCTGCGGAGCTTTAGTAATTTCCCATTCGATTATTCTTGAGAACCGCTACCCTTCCAGATAAGCGTCCCGCCCAGATCCGCGCATCGTTCTTCTCAAAAAATTTAATTTCTTCAACAACCATTTGATATAATATTATAACAAAAAGAAAATATTTTGTTTTCGTCTAAGCTTCGGACTCTACTTTCCGAGGCATGGCCAAAAATTTGAAAAGGTCTATGCTAGTTGGCAAAAATTATATACCTAGTAGCCGGGAAAATAAAAGAATACGCGTTTTTTATGCAAATTTATTTTCATTTCTCACACTTTATTTTCTATATACTATTTGAAAATCAAAATCACTTCTCCGGGGGCGGTCGTTATAAAGAAAACTATAAAACGGCAATTCTTCAGCCTCCTCGTCTGCGGTAGCACCGATGTCCGCGCAACTCCCTTTAATTCTAAGACTATCGTATTGGTTGCAATTTAGTTCATTAGGGGGAGGATTATTGAAAGATTTGTCTGGGCGGTAAACGAAACATATGTTGTCACCAATTCCTCCGCCAGTACATTTTTTTGACCCCTGCCCAAAAGCCGGATCGTTTGTTCCCTCTTGTCCAATATATAGCGTTTCGTTTCTGAAGAGCGTATGGATTATTCTATTCTCGAATGTTTGAATTCTTAATGACTTGAAGTCATTTTTAGATTTTTCTCGATCGTCATATTTTCTCAAAAAAAAATGTCAAAACCGCCGGCCTCCCTTCGCATTCCTCGGATATTATTCTCCTAAAAAGGATTCTTTCCCTCGTTAAAACAGTGAAAGGTATTTCAAAATCGAAAAATGGGTATGCCTTACCGCTCATTTTTCTTTCTTCAATTTCGCATTCGGCGGCGTCTGAGCCCAAGGTAGATTGAAGGAGCAACGTTAATAATATAATCGATAAGTTCATCATATCTGCGGAATTAACAAGTAACGCTCTTGTCGTAATTGGAATCGATCGAGAAATGAAAAAAGTGAGAAGGCTTCGCTTTTATATAGAAAAAAATGGTTGACACGCTATTCAATTAGAAAAAAAATATTTATTAATTAATATTTTTTTTATATATATATATATATATATATATATATATATATATATATATATATATATATATAAAAATATAATATATATTTTTATAATAAAAAAAAAAAAATATATAATATATATATAATATATAGATAATAATATATATATATATATAATAATATATATATATATTATATTATGTAAATATATATATAATATATTATATATATATATATATATATATATATATATATATATATCATATATATGCGACGAAAGTTCGAACCTTGAGTACAACAAAATAAAGACCGAGGCAAATGAAACGTCATTAAAGTTAGGACACCTCGTCTAAAATACGTTTGAACGAACCTAGAAACGAAAAATGTATTCTAATATATCTTCGTCGGGACAAATTCGTAACCTAATTAAATTATTACGTCTCAAATTAAATAAAAAAATAATTAATTTTATATATCAGATTTTGTTATATAAAAAGCGCCGGAGTACGGGCCGTTTAACAGTCTCGTACGAGCAGCAGTAGCGATGTCAAATCCGAGCATGTCTGAAAACATTTTCGCTCCACAGACGGCGACGACGACGACGATGAACGACGCGCTAACCGAGGAGGAGAAAACCCCTTCGACCCTCGGCGTCACACTCAACGACGACGACGATGTGGTTTCCTTTATCAAAAGCGGAAAGTGTAAAAACGTAATAACGTTAGCGGGCGCTGGGGTCTCTACTTCGGCGAGAATTCCTCGCCATTTACTTTCGTACTCCGAACTGTTAAAAAATGGGGCGAAATACGACGTAACCGAAGAGCTGATAGATCACCCATACAATATATTATCCACCCAATTTTATCAACGGAATCCAAAACCGCTCTTGAAACTGGCTCAAGATTTTTACTCGACGGAACTTAAACCGACTCCCGCAAACTATTTCATCAAACTTCTTCACGAAAAAGGAATTTTGTTACGAAATTATACGATAAATTTAGACGGCCTGGATGTAGTAGCGGGAACCCCCGCCGAAAAAGTTGTACCGTTATACGGCTCGTTCCAAACGGCTCGTTGTCTTTTATGCCGAAAAGAGTATGCTCGAGAATGGATGGAAAACGAAATTTCGACGAAGACGGATAGCACTCCCCCCGCGTGTTCGGCGTGCGAAAATGGTGTGGTGAAACCTGACGTATTATTCGCGATGGAGCCTTTCCCTCCACGATATATGAGATATCTAGAAGACTTTCAAAGATGCGATTTACTAATCATAATCGGATCTACTCTAGTCGATTACGCTTTCAGATTTTTGAATGATAAGGTGCCCGATACTTGCCCTCGGATTTTAATTAATCCAGAACCCGTCGAGGGATTTCCATCGATAAACGAAACCAACCGAGTTTTAGATTCATGCGCCCATATAAGCCTCATCGGTGACTGCGACGAAATGTGCTCTCGCTTGGCCGAGAAACTAGCAGGATGGAGAAGCGACGTACAACAAAATACGAACGAAGTTTTAAAAACTGATCTTTGAAATTTTTGTTAAAAAAAGTAATGTAGATGTATTAAGCTCAATGTTCTGTATTTTAATAGTAATAATATAATATAATATAATATAATATAATTTATTTTTTTTTCCTTTTTTTATCTTCCTTATTTATTATACACTGCGCCTCGTAGAAAAGAAGTTGATGAAGATTAATCTCGAAGGATTGAGATATTTAAAAACGTTTTGGAACAGAAAAACAATCTCTCCCATATTAACGATATACGAGGCACGCGCGCTTCTAGAATCATATTTAGCGGCGTTTTACACTCGTACTAAATGTAAAAAGGGTAATAATAATAAATGCATTTTGTAAAATTTTATTAAAAAAGCGGTAAAAAATATATATTTTACATAGCAGGAAAAAAATAATCTCTCGAAAATGGCGGGCGCGCCTATGGAGGTGTCGGCCAGCCGTTATCTTTTCGATCGCTCGAGAAAAGTAACATCGACGACGTGCTACCCGATTATCCTTTAGAAGACGCGGGAAAGATAACCCGACAGATAAATAGTTAGATGGGCAAAATCAGTATAGAAATCATCGTTGATATTTTCCACTGGGAAATAGAGAGAAAAGAGGTTTTTAAGCCGTCTCTCTCCTCTCTCTTACGTTCATCGAGTGGTCAGACTAATGACGATGATGATCCGTAATTCGGTCTAACTATTAATATCGATCTAAAAGTAGTATAAAAGAAGCAACGAGCACCGTTGTTGTTGTTAAGAAGAGTCAAAGGCGAATCGTGGAAGTGAAAAATAATATTCGCGCGCTGCGATTAAAGAGAACGAATTAAACAATCTCATCGGTAATCAGTAGAAGTGGAATCTGAACGGGATTGCGTCAAAATGCGACAACTACATCGAGTCGACGCGACGGTTTCTACTCAAGCGATATTAGACAAATTTGGCTAGAATCGGGAGGCGTTTCCCGCGTGGGAGCTCTATCCCGCGCGGAAAAAGGCCTTTTTATCACGCGTTTGAGTGGTGAGATGTCAAAAATCACCTCTCGAGACCGTACTAACAAATTTCGTTATTTTTTGCAATGCGCTTTTTTTCCAATGCGTAATTAAAACTTGTAAAATAAACCCGTTTTTTACATTTATTTATTATTTCATTTTTTTCCACAACCATTTGATAGTATATAACAAAAAAGAAATATTTCGTATTCGTCATAACTTCGGAGGCTACGCTCCCGGGGTTTCAATAGGACGAGCGCGTACGCTTTTGACACTAGATATAAAAACGGATAATAATAAATATATTTTATGAATCTTTATTATTACAGCCGAAGAAAAGAAATACGCGTTTAATAACGCAAAGTGTAAAATATTAATTAAAATATATTTTTCCCAGGCGGGGAACTCTCGTTATACCTCGGAGAGTTGTCATTTTCTCTCTCTTTCCTTTCGCGTGAAAAAAGCGAAGAATTAATACGAGAAATTACCAATCATATTTTTCCATAATTTTCTTAAGAATGTCCGGAAACGGGGTTACAAATATAATGTTTCGCGTTTGAAAAGACGAGTAAGCAAAATTCAATTTCTTCTCCGGGTGAATCGAACTCTTCCTCTCGCGTTTTTCCGTAGAAATTTCTTCGCTAGTTGCATAACGATGCGAACTAAATATAGTTTAGTTTATCATCGCGACTAAAAAAAAGGGTCGAGATTTGTTTTGGCCTTTTCCCTCTTTTATTCGTCGCGATGGCAGACTAAGGAGGAAGAAGAACCGTTATTCGGAAGAACAAGAATTGGAGAAGAAATTAATCGACAGAATACTACTACTTTCGCCGGGTGAAAAAAACGTAGAAGACATCGTAAATGAACGAAGATTTTTTCTCGAAATTTCTTGGCGACCGAATACGCGCGGACCGAGTCGTCGAGGAAAAGGTGAATCGATTGAGGTTTAGTGATAATATAATTTTTTGGTTGTTAAATCGTCAGCCTCTCCCGTTCTCGAATAAAAAAAATAATTTAAGAGAGAAGGGTCACCGAGCCAAAGATGAGCGAATACAGGTTGCGTTTTTAAATAGATTTCCCACTCCAACGTATAAGTCACCAAATACCAGTTCGATACTTTTTTAAAAAAAAGTTTTAACGTTCTACAAAATTATCACCCTCAGAAGAAAAATGGAGTGGTACCGAAGAACATTTGGCGTCTCTTTATCTATACCTTCTCCTAATTTCGCGATCGCGCTACTGTTGAGTTTATTTATATACATAAACAGTTCTGGGTGATAGTAAACTAATTTGTCCGGGGCTGCGATGGATCGATACGGCCGTGTTCGAAGAATTTCTTTTGTTTCGCAGTGGCGCGTGTCCGTTAAATCCTACAACAACGTTTCACCCAGAAAATATATTTCCTTTTCGCTGCACGTATTTTTTTGAAGCTACGTAAAAAACGAATTAAATAAAACCGTTTTTAAAAAAATATTTATTATTTCATTTTTCCTAACAATCGACGAGCGAAATCCGACAATCGCTTGCGCGCGCTGCATTAACAACCAACCACGAGGAACGTGGACTGATAAACGATTATTCAAAAACGATTATTTTTAATAAATAATAATAAACAAGCAGAGATGCTACGCATCTCTTGCTCCTAATCTTCGAGCGCGTGCTGACGCACGCGCAGGGGGCTCGCTACGCTCGCCCGATGAGACGGGCCCCTAGCATCGTTTACTGCAAAATTTTGGAAAAGCAAAATAGAATGAGAAGGAGTTACAACTATCGATTTTTTTTGGCTTCTGCTAAGTCTATCTCATTCTCATTCGGTCGATTCACTAATTAAACCCAGGAAGCAAAATTGAATGAGAAGGAGTTACAACTATCTACTTCTCGGCCTCGGCTAAGTCTAATTCATTTTCATTCGGTCGATTTCTCTCTTTTAAATGAAGATGCCATGTTGCCGTGTTTATATATTCAAAACTGTATGACCTGCAGCCCCTTACTTCACGTTCCTGGAAAAATATTTTCCTTTAAAAATGGCAATTTGTACCTTTTTTTGAAAAATAAAATAAATATATCGGAAATGGCCAATTTGGTGGTAAAGAAATCAAAATCTATCGTACTTGGAATTACCGAAGAGATAGAAATAGTACAACGTAGTGAGCACCACAGTAATTTATAAATTCAACCTAACCTGCTAGGTCTTGCAGTTTCGAATATAAAAAAAGAAAACCTACCCGTTTTGTAAGAATAATAAAAATATCACGGAAGTTTTGGAATAAAAACAAGAATTTTTTTAAAAGGAAGTATATCAGAACTGAATGATGTGAATAGGTATAAAAAAGAAACTAAATTAAAGTAATTTTTTTATTTCCTTAAGATTTTATTCGTGTGTCTATATATGCGCGAAAGCGTGCATGTGAATTTATTTTACAAATTTCTTTATTTTCTTCCCCACAATGTTAAAAAGTCTGTTAAATAATTCTCGATCAGTAATATCCTCCTCTCTCCTCTCATCAATAAAATGGATTCTTTTTGGAGTAGTTTTATGAAAATTATCTAAAAAATAAAACATATTTCTATAAGATGAAAAGTAAACATCTTCTTTTAGCCATAGGTCGTATTCAGAGAAGTTTAAGAGCATATCGTCACAGCTATCTAGTATGTCAGACTGATGGGGCGAGTCATGACTCTCAAATTCGTAGTTATGTTTTATATTCCAGTGAATAAGAGAATTTCCGCAGGTGTCGGTCAAAGTTAATAACATATTTTTGATATAAACGCCTACTCCTTCTTTCTCAGGAGTAAAATCATGATGTTTTTTACGTTGATAAATCTTAACATTTTGCCGACGTTCTAAATAACCATCGAAATTCAATTCTAGTGTTGTTTCATAAGGTCTAAAAAATTTCACAAAGTCGCAAAGTGAAGAAATACAAACACCATCATTATCCTCCAGCCCAAAAAATATTGTAACTTTTTCTAAATTCGGAGAAACCTCATAAATATGATTTAAAGCATTAACGAAATCAATTTTTAATTCTTTCAAATTTTCAAACACGTTTATAGGCTCGAGTCTTTCATCGACGCATTCGAGAGCAGTTAAGTACAAATAATTTTTACGTCTGATTTCTAAACTCTTCAAATTTGGGAACATTTTGCCGAATTTCAAACTTAAATATTTAGCGTCCTGACGAGTTTTGTAAAATTCGTCCACTATTAGCTTTAAACTATACACATTTTCAAATTGGGGAGGAGATGAAGTTGTACTAAACTTTTCATTTCTTCGAACGATAGTGTTAAATTCACAGACATCTCCTATTTTAAATTCGAGGAAACCGTCGCTTTTTATAATCGCTCTTCGTATGTTGGTTCTAAACAAATTCATATCCCAAGAATCGATTATTTTCTCTTGCAATATCGTGTGAATTGAATTACAAATATAAGATGAGCAGCATCGTTCTCCGATAAAGTCGGAACCGTAGAATAAATAAAATATTTGCCTCTGGTCGAAAAGGTAGCGCATCAAAAACAGCATAACGTAACGAATCGATCTACACACGAGACACAATCGCACATTAATCTTCTCGCTATCGCGAAATTCATTAAAACATTCGTAAAATTTATACGCCATCATTCTTATTTCTCGCCTCTCTCGCGAAGTGTCATACGCGTCAACATATTCTTCTTCTTCTTCTTCTTCCATCGCTTCTTCATCCACTCTGTCTCTATAGTTGAGGTATTAGAGTTGATTTTGAGTTTTTACTCGGATGAAGAATTATTTCCCAATTACACCTACCCTTTTTTGTCCGAGATGCCGGGTGAATTTGAGGATCCTGTTAGACTTAGGTGCATTAACTGCCGCGATAAACGTTTAACTAGTATATTCATGGTTGTGGAAGTCGAAAATCGAAGAATAATGGAATGGGAAATCAACGAAAAAGGACTCGGTGTTAATCCTAAATTTACGGATAGAGACAGAGTGGATGAAGAAGCGATGGAAGAAGAAGAAGAAGAAGAATATGTTGACGCGTATGACACTTCGCGAGAGAGGCGAGAAATAAGAATGATGGCGTATAAATTTTACGAATGTTTTAATGAATTTCGCGATAGCGAGAAGATTAATGTGCGATTGTGTCTCGTGTGTAGATCGATTCGTTACGTTATGCTGTTTTTGATGCGCTACCTTTTCGACCAGAGGCAAATATTTTATTTATTCTACGGTTCCGACTTTATCGGAGAACGATGCTGCTCATCTTATATTTGTAATTCAATTCACACGATATTGCAAGAGAAAATAATCGATTCTTGGGATATGAATTTGTTTAGAACCAACATACGAAGAGCGATTATAAAAAGCGACGGTTTCCTCGAATTTAAAATAGGAGATGTCTGTGAATTTAACACTATCGTTCGAAGAAATGAAAAGTTTAGTACAACTTCATCTCCTCCCCAATTTGAAAATGTGTATAGTTTAAAGCTAATAGTGGACGAATTTTACAAAACTCGTCAGGACGCTAAATATTTAAGTTTGAAATTCGGCAAAACATTCCCAAATTTGAAGAGTTTAGAAATCAGACGTAAAAATTATTTGTACTTAACTGCTCTCGAATGCGTCGATGAAAGACTCGAGCCTATAAACGTGTTTGAAAATTTGAAAGAATTAAAAATTGATTTCGTTAATGCTTTAAATCATATTTATGAGGTTTCTCCGAATTTAGAAAAAGTTACAATATTTTTTGGGCTGGAGGATAATGATGGTGTTTGTATTTCTTCACTTTGCGACTTTCTGGAAGGCACGCCCTTCTGGACGGGGGTCAGTTCTCGTCGAATCGTGAATTTTTTACGTCGGCAAAATGTTAGGATTTTCACAGTAAAAAACCTCATGATTTTACTCCTAAGAAAGAAGGAGTAGGCATTTATATCAAAAATATGTTATTAACTTTGACCGACACCTGCGGAAATTCTCTTATTCACTGGAATATAAAACAAAACTACGAATTTGAGAGTCATGATTCACCCCATCAGTCTGAAATACAAGATAGCTGTGACGATATGCTCTTAAACTTCTCTGAATACGACCTATGGCTAAAAGAAGATGTTTACTTTTCATCTTATAGCTTATAGAAATATGTTTTATTTTTTAGATAATTTTCATAAAACTACTCCAAAAAGAATCCATTTTATTGATGAGAGGAGAGAGGAGGATATTACTGATCGAGAATTATTTAACAGACTTTTTAACATTGTGGGAAAGAAAATAAAGAAATTTGTAAAATAAATTAACATGCGCGATTTCGCGCATATATAGACACACGAATAAAATCTTAAGGAAATAAAAAAATTACTTTAATTTACTTTCTTTTTTATACCTATTCACATCATTCAGTTCTGATATACTTCCTTTTAAAAAATTTCTTGTTTTTATTCCAAAACTTCCGTGATATTTTTATTATTCTTACAAAACGGGTAGGTTTTCTTTTTTTTTTTGGGAAAGAAAGACCTAGCAGGTTAGGTTGAATTTATAAATTACTGTGGTGCTCACTACGTTGTACTATTTCTATCTCTTCGGTAATTCCAAGTACGATAGATTTTGATTTCTTTACCACCAAATTGGCCATTTCCGATATATTTATTTTATTTTTCAAAAAAAGGTACAAATTGCCATTTTTAAAGGAAAATATTTTTCCAGGAACGTGAAGTAAGGGGCTGCAGGTCATACAGTTTTGAATATATAAACACGGCAACATGGCATCTTCATTTAAAAGAGAGAAATCGACCGAATGAAAATGAATTAGACTTAGCCGAGGCCGAGAAGTAGATAGTTGTAACTCCTTCTCATTCAATTTTGCTTCCTGGGTTTAATTAGTGAATCGACCGAATGAGAATGAGATAGACTTAGCAGAAGCCAAAAAAAAATCGATAGTTGTAACTCCTTCTCATTCTATTTTGCTTTTCCAAAATTTTGCAGTAAACGATGCTAGGGGCCCGTCTCATCGGGCGAGCGTAGCGAGCCCCCTGCGCGTGCGTCAGCACGCGCTCGAAGATTAGGAGCAAGAGATGCGTAGCATCTCTGCTTGTTTATTATTATTTATTAAAAATAATCGTTTTTGAATAATCGTTTATCAGTCCACGTTCCTCGTGGTTGGTTGTTAATGCAGCGCGCGCAAGCGATTGTCGGATTTCGCTCGTCGATTGTTAGGAAAAATGAAATAATAAATATTTTTTTAAAAACGGTTTTATTTAATTCGTTTTTTACGTAGCTTCAAAAAAATACGTGCAGCGAAAAGGAAATATATTTTCTGGGTGAAACGTTGTTGTAGGATTTAACGGACACGCGCCACTGCGAAACAAAAGAAATTCTTCGAACACGGCCGTATCGATCCATCGCAGCCCCGGACAAATTAGTTTACTATCACCCAGAACTGTTTATGTATATAAATAAACTCAACAGTAGCGCGATCGCGAAATTAGGAGAAGGTATAGATAAAGAGACGCCAAATGTTCTTCGGTACCACTCCATTTTTCTTCTGAGGGTGATAATTTTGTAGAACGTTAAAACTTTTTTTTAAAAAAGTATCGAACTGGTATTTGGTGACTTATACGTTGGAGTGGGAAATCTATTTAAAAACGCAACCTGTATTCGCTCATCTTTGGCTCGGTGACCCTTCTCTCTTAAATTATTTTTTTTATTCGAGAACGGGAGAGGCTGACGATTTAACAACCAAAAAATTATATTATCACTAAACCTCAATCGATTCACCTTTTCCTCGACGACTCGGTCCGCGCGTATTCGGTCGCCAAGAAATTTCGAGAAAAAATCTTCGTTCATTTACGATGTCTTCTACGTTTTTTTCACCCGGCGAAAGTAGTAGTATTCTGTCGATTAATTTCTTCTCCAATTCTTGTTCTTCCGAATAACGGTTCTTCTTCCTCCTTAGTCTGCCATCGCGACGAATAAAAGAGGGAAAAGGCCAAAACAAATCTCGACCCTTTTTTTTAGTCGCGATGATAAACTAAACTATATTTAGTTCGCATCGTTATGCAACTAGCGAAGAAATTTCTACGGAAAAACGCGAGAGGAAGAGTTCGATTCACCCGGAGAAGAAATTGAATTTTGCTTACTCGTCTTTTCAAACGCGAAACATTATATTTGTAACCCCGTTTCCGGACATTCTTAAGAAAATTATGGAAAAATATGATTGGTAATTTCTCGTATTAATTCTTCGCTTTTTTCACGCGAAAGGAAAGAGAGAGAAAATGACAACTCTCCGAGGTATAACGAGAGTTCCCCGCCTGGGAAAAATATATTTTAATTAATATTTTACACTTTGCGTTATTAAACGCGTATTTCTTTTCTTCGGCTGTAATAATAAAGATTCATAAAATATATTTATTATTATCCGTTTTTATATCTAGTGTCAAAAGCGTACGCGCTCGTCCTATTGAAACCCCGGGAGCGTAGCCTCCGAAGTTATGACGAATACGAAATATTTCTTTTTTGTTATATACTATCAAATGGTTGTGGAAAAAAATGAAATAATAAATAAATGTAAAAAACGGGTTTATTTTACAAGTTTTAATTACGCATTGGAAAAAAAGCGCATTGCAAAAAATAACGAAATTTGTTAGTACGGTCTCGAGAGGTGATTTTTGACATCTCACCACTCAAACGCGTGATAAAAAGGCCTTTTTCCGCGCGGGATAGAGCTCCCACGCGGGAAACGCCTCCCGATTCTAGCCAAATTTGTCTAATATCGCTTGAGTAGAAACCGTCGCGTCGACTCGATGTAGTTGTCGCATTTTGACGCAATCCCGTTCAGATTCCACTTCTACTGATTACCGATGAGATTGTTTAATTCGTTCTCTTTAATCGCAGCGCGCGAATATTATTTTTCACTTCCACGATTCGCCTTTGACTCTTCTTAACAACAACAACGGTGCTCGTTGCTTCTTTTATACTACTTTTAGATCGATATTAATAGTTAGACCGAATTACGGATCATCATCGTCATTAGTCTGACCACTCGATGAACGTAAGAGAGAGGAGAGAGACGGCTTAAAAACCTCTTTTCTCTCTATTTCCCAGTGGAAAATATCAACGATGATTTCTATACTGATTTTGCCCATCTAACTATTTATCTGTCGGGTTATCTTTCCCGCGTCTTCTAAAGGATAATCGGGTAGCACGTCGTCGATGTTACTTTTCTCGAGCGATCGAAAAGATAACGGCTGGCCGACACCTCCATAGGCGCGCCCGCCATTTTCGAGAGATTATTTTTTTCCTGCTATGTAAAATATATATTTTTTACCGCTTTTTTAATAAAATTTTACAAAATGCATTTATTATTATTACCCTTTTTACATTTAGTACGAGTGTAAAACGCCGCTAAATATGATTCTAGAAGCGCGCGTGCCTCGTATATCGTTAATATGGGAGAGATTGTTTTTCTGTTCCAAAACGTTTTTAAATATCTCAATCCTTCGAGATTAATCTTCATCAACTTCTTTTCTACGAGGCGCAGTGTATAATAAATAAGGAAGATAAAAAAAGGAAAAAAAAATAAGTAGATTTTTTAAATCATTTTATATTACTATTAAAATACAGAACAGTGAGCTTAATACAGCTACATTACTTTTTTAACAAAAATTTCAAAGATCAGTTTTTAAAACTTCGTTCGTATTTTGTTGTACGTCGCTTCTCCATCCTGCTAGTTTCTCGGCCAAGCGAGAGCACATTTCGTCGCAGTTACCGATGAGGCTTATATGGGCGCATGAATCTAAAACTCGGTTGGTTTCGTTTATCGATGGAAATCCCTCGACGGGTTCTGGATTAATTAAAATCCGAGGGCAAGTATCGGGCACCTTATCATTCAAAAATCTGAAAGCGTAATCGACTAGAGTAGATCCGATTATGATTAGTAAATCGCATCTTTGAAAGTCTTCTAGATATCTCATATATCGTGGAGGGAAAGGCTCCATCGCGAATAATACGTCAGGTTTCACCACACCATTTTCGCACGCCGAACACGCGGGGGGAGTGCTATCCGTCTTCGTCGAAATTTCGTTTTCCATCCATTCTCGAGCATACTCTTTTCGGCATAAAAGACAACGAGCCGTTTGGAACGAGCCGTATAACGGTACAACTTTTTCGGCGGGGGTTCCCGCTACTACATCCAGGCCGTCTAAATTTATCGTATAATTTCGTAACAAAATTCCTTTTTCGTGAAGAAGTTTGATGAAATAGTTTGCGGGAGTCGGTTTAAGTTCCGTCGAGTAAAAATCTTGAGCCAGTTTCAAGAGCGGTTTTGGATTCCGTTGATAAAATTGGGTGGATAATATATTGTATGGGTGATCTATCAGCTCTTCGGTTACGTCGTATTTCGCCCCATTTTTTAACAGTTCGGAGTACGAAAGTAAATGGCGAGGAATTCTCGCCGAAGTAGATACCTCCTCACCCGCTAAAGTAATTACGTTTCTACACGTCCCGCTTTTGATAAAGGAAACCACATCGTCGTCGTCGTTGAGTGTGACGCCGAGGGTCGAAGGGGTTTTCTCCTCCTCGGTTAGCGCGTCGTTCATCGTCGTCGTCGTCGCCGTCTGTGGAGCGAAAATGTTTTCAGACATGCTCGGATTTGACATCGCTACTGCTGCTCGTACGAGACTGTTAAACGGCCCGTACTCCGGCGCTTTTTATATAACAAAATCT
>JABUQX010000850.1:7500-12500 GCA_015478945.1 Trachelipus rathkii
GTTTATGTTAAGGCCAAGGATGTTATATTGTCAACAGGAGAGACGAGAGAACCGTCGAAAGAGATAGGAAAGTTGGAAGGTGTCTTTGAGAGGGAGATTTGTAGAAGTTGAGTTTTTAAAGAATTGAATTTCACAAGGTTCAGACGACCCCACCCGGAAATTCTATCCAGATCAGCGAGAATAGAATCGGAAAGATTAAGACGAGAGGCAATTCTAGAAGTAAAAGAGGGAGCAGAATTGAAATGAGTTGAAGAATGAAGGGTCGAGTCATCGGCATAAGAGTGAATAGAGTTAGATGTGCAGGTGAGAAGATCATTAATGAAAAGTAGGAATAAAGTAGGAGATAAGACAGAACCCTGAGGAACACCACTATTGACAGAAAAGGAAGAAGAAGTCGCCCCATCAACAACAGCCGATATTGAGCGATTTGAAAGAAACTGTATTACAAGTAAGCAAAGAGAAGGGAGGAAACCCAAAGGAGGGGAGCTTGGAGAGCAGTGACGCGTGCCATACCCGGTCAAATGCTTTGGATATGTCAAGCGCCACCACGCAAGTCTCCCCGTAGTTCCTAAGGGCGGAAAACCATAAATCAGTAAGATAGGAAAGTATATCACCAGTAGACCTCGAGCGCCGAAAGCCGTACTGGCGATCGGAAAGAAGTGAATGAGATTCCAGATGATCTAAGAAATGAGAGTTGAGGAGAGTTTCAAAGATCTTAGATAGAATACAAGTAAGAGCTATAGGGCGATAGTTAGAAGGATCAGAGCGGCTTCCTTTTTTCGGAATAGGTTGGACATGTGCGTGCCTCCAACACTGAGGAGTGTTAGTATTGAGACATAGAGAATATAGTTGAACGAGGGGCGGGGATAGCACGGAAGCACACTCCCTCAAAACTCGGGGAGGAATGCCATCCGGGCCACCCGCCTTCCTAACGTTCGTAGATTTCAGGAGCCCATGCACCCGATCAATGTAATCACAGGCAAAGGCATAGGACACCTGAGAGGAGAAGGAGGAAGATGAGGAATGCCAGAATCGTCCAGGGTTGAGTTAGAGGAAAACAGGAGGCCGAAGAGATTGGCCTTTTCAGTTGGAGAATTAGCTACAGAACCATCAGATCGAATAAGAGGAGGAAAGACAGATTTACAGAAGTTGTTAGAGATGTTTTTGACAAGAGGCCAGAAAGATTTGTCAGTAGGAGAACCAAGGAGGTTAGCGCACTTTCGTTTGATGAAAGCCCGCTTTGTTCGTCGAAGAGTATCCCTGCAACGATTTCTAGCTGAATGAAAATTAGCAAGAGTGATAGGAGAACGAGAATTTTTCCACTCTCGATACGCACTGTCTCTAGCCTGAATGGCCAGAGAACAAGCACGATCGAACCATGGATTATGAGGAGAGAAAGATTTAGTCGAAGAAGGAATGAACCTGCTCATCCCGTCAACGATTACAGCTCCTTCCACCTTATCGGCAGAAGCCGAAGCGTCACCAGAGACAAAGCAGTCATTCCAATTATAGTTAGCGTAGAAGCAACGCAAAGTGCCAGAAAAAACGCGTAGGGCAGGATGGAGCTGTTGGAGAGAAAGTATTAAAATTAAGAGATATAAGGTTGTGGTCAGATTTACCGATAGGAGCGAAGGTGGTGTATTTATAGAGAGAAGGACTAGTGGTGAAACATAGGTCAAGTGTGTTCAAGAATTGGTTGGGACGATTCGGAATGTGTGTGGGTTCTTTAATTAGTTGCTCCAGATCGTTGAGAATGCTAAATGATTTGGCCTCCTCCCCACCTAAATCAGTATGAGAGGACCCCAACCATTCAGTGTTGTGTACATTGAAATCCCCTAAATAGAGGACCTCAGTATTTGGATGAGAAGATATAACAGTCTCGTGAGAAGTAGTAAGATATTCAAAGAAAGAGTGAAAATCTGTTCTGTTAGGAGAACAGTAGCAGAAGCACAAGATTATTGTAGTAGAAGGAAGAAAGATTTTAAGCCACAGAACATCGAAGTTAGGAGATTCGAGATTCACGAGACGTGTTACAGGAGTATTAATGTTTACATAGGCACATACTCCACCCTTTAGACGGAAATTATGAAATAAGTTATAGTTGGATATATTAAACGAGTTAGAGGATGAATTCTTAGCCATCTGAGTCTCAGACAAGAGCAAAAGGTTAGGGTTAGAGTTAGAGAGGTGGTATTCCACGGATGCAGAGTTAGAGAGTAAGCCGCGGATGTTGGTAAAGTCGATAGAAAGCCCGCGCCTGGGCAAATCTGCCATTACACACGCACACACAACCACAACAACAAAAACAGACAAAAACGAAAGTTGAAATCAGATTAAAATTATTCACTCACTAAAAAACGTAAATGTAAAATGCTGGACCCTATTTCACAAATACGTGTATAATTGAAAAAATCAAGAAAGTTTTAAAACACACATTCACACACCCTCACAAATTTACAAAAAAAAAAAATTAAAATTATTCAACATAAAACTAAATAAGTATAAATTAAAACAATATGTAACCAAATACGTAAGTTGTTGTGCCAAAACCCTTTTAAAATAAATAAAAAAATAAACACTAAAAAACTAAAGTTAAAAAGACGAAGGAAAAAAAAATATAACCTAGTACTATCTAAACTACGTATTGCACAATTCTAAAAACTAACTATGACTATCTAACATAACTAAAAAGTTTCAAAAACAAAAATTAAAACGAATAACTTATCTTTAATAAGGATGATCCAATTCTTTAAATATTAAAACTATAATAGTTAAAAACAATTAAAACAGGGGAGCACTTAATGAACAAACACACTAAATGGGAAAGATAACTAAAACATTATGAACACTAATCAACCCATTGGAGCTCCGGCAAAACACAACTTATCACAACACAGTCTAAACACACAATATATATATAATCTAAATGGTCAAAATACATATATATATATATATATATATATATATATATATATATATATATAAAAATATTCTAACAAAATATATATATCTATTTATATATATTAGACCATATATATATATATATATATATATATATATATATATATATATATATATTATTATTATATATATATATATATATATATATAATTATTTGTCAAATGATGTTTGTTTACATCCTAGCGTTCCACGATAATCAAGAAATTTAAATAAATACTTTGTTGAAATATCGCTACAGCATTATTATTATTATTATTATTATTATTATTATTATTATTATTATTATTATTATTATTATTATTATTTTTATTATTATTATTATTATTATTTTATTATTATTATTATTATTTTTATTTATATTATTATTATTATTATTGAGGAAGAAATAAAATCTTGATTGTTACCTAGTAGTTTCATTGGAGAATTTGAGATGATCCTTCCGGATGATTTCGAAAGAAATCTCTTTCAAAGAACACATCATCATGATATAATATATCTTCCCAGCAAAGTACACTAAAATGATATTTAGAAATAAAATAAAATAAAATACTGCTTGTTTTAAATATATGGAACATGTTTTTTTCCCTTAAAATAATATAACATCAGATCAGTGTACTATTTTAAACTTTTTTTAAGTGAAATTGTAGAAATGTGTAATTTTTTAAGAAAAATCTAACTTTATTAGAAAGAAACAACAAACCTTATTTCTTTGCCTTAAATATTTGTAAGTCTTTATGTGAATCTGAAAACATTATATATATATATATATATATATATATATATATATATATATATATATATATATATATATATATATATATATATATATATATATATATATATATATATATATATATATATATATATATAGAGAGAAATGCTTGTATTTATACATATATATATATATATATATATATATATATATATATATATATATATATATTGTTGTTATATATATATATATTTACTATATATATATATATATATATATATATATATATATATATATATATATATATATATATTTATTTATTTGAAGGTGCAACTGACATTCCAAACTCTGGTAAATTGTATGTAGGCCTTTGACATTTCCCATCACAGGTGGCCATATACTTAGCATATATATATATATATATATATATATAAGAGAAAGATATATATATATATATATATGTTATATATATATATATATATAAAGTATATATAGCATATATATATTATATATATATATGATATATATGAATAAGGGAGAACTGCTTGTATTGTAAAAGAAATAAAAGTAAAGACGTTATGGAGGGTTCCGATGGGGGGTGGGTAGATAATGATGTAAAAAGCTGGAAAGAAAGAAGCGATAGTGCTTATCCCTCCCCCTAACCAACCCCTTTGAAAGAAAACATTAGAACAGATAGTAATTGTTGTCAGCCGAAGCCTTAAAATTTGAATAATTTGAAAAGAGAAACACAGTATACGTTAGGGATATTTCTGCATATTTTAAGGTGTGACAGCGAGTACCCTCAATGGAGCGAGTCAGATTACTATATAAGAATGTTTTAATGGAAACTAAGATAAGAGTATTCTTTACATTTTTCTTGTATTATTATTATTATTATTATTATTATTATTATTATTATTATTATTATTATTATTATTATTATTATTATTATTATTATTATTATTATTATTATTTAAATGATGTGCAACTAGAATATCGTTAAACATAAGGTTGAGGTGTAATAATACTGTTCAGGAATGCTTGATTTTGTTAACATTGATAAAATAGAGAGAGAAGTGTGGAGGAGGTTAAGGTTGGGTTTGCAAAGAAGAAATCGAGATGAGGAAGTGAAGGGGAAATTAATAAATGGAAAACGTTTTGAGAAGAGAAGTCGCAGAGCAGAGTTAATGATTTGAAACGGTAAGGGATTCGATTTTGGAAGAGAGGTGGAATATATATATAGTATATATATATATATATATATATATATATATATATAGTATATATATATATATATATATATATATATATATATATATATATATAT
>JABUQX010000850.1:20000-42500 GCA_015478945.1 Trachelipus rathkii
CCAATACATGCTTTGTTTGTACTTATGTGTTAACCATTGCACGAGTTGGTGCGCCGATAATCCAGCCTATTTGGATTGAGTAAATTCTATCTTCAATCATCTTAAAGAATTTCTCTTTATTTTTTTTTTAAATCCTTATTAAAATATTAGACGAAGTAACCTTTTTGTGATTAGAGGCTCTTGCTAGAGAGAAAAATCTTTTATTTATTATTGTTTGTCAACTCGTCAATCTCAACTCCTTCTGTATCCGTTTCCTTTACCATTAATTACTCCTAGGAATTTTAAAGCCATGCTCTTTATCTGGAAAGTGTATGTTCAACCTTTTTGATTACTTCATTATGGGCATCGTGAGTCAACATTTTATTCGTTGAAACCCAAACTGTTTAAATTATTAATGTAAAATTTATACCAGAAGAGGTTGTAAATGAGTCTTTGTAGTATCTTTCCTATAACATAATGGACCTCTTTTGGATTATTTAAACATCACAATTGGTCCTCTCTATCCCCTCTTTGAATAAAATAAGCATTATTTGTTGTAAGATAAAGTTTATTCGCTTAATTAACTTTTATAGCAATAAAATTGAAAATTTTGTTTGGCCAAAGAACATTTTAAAATATAATATATTAGGGATGCACTAATTAGCCAGTTGATAATTAGTAATCAGCCATTTTTCCGATTCAGTAATCAGTCATTCATTTTTATTGCATCAGTTAGCTTAGAAGGGGAATTAATTTTGACAATATTTTGATACTTTACTTAAAATTTTTGCCTAGAGTAATAGGCTAACTAAGAATATTGCAAACCCGGAGCTTTTTGATAGGGTCTAAGCAAAAATGTTTTTCCTTTACAATATTTTCCATATTTATAATTGTAAGTGAAAGAATGAGGTTGATAACAAGCCTTCTTTATTATTATTATTATTGGCTACTTCATTAATTTCATAACCTAGAATTAATGATTTTCATGCTTAAGTGTAAATAAATTAAATAAGCTAAAGAATTGAAGCCGGATAATTTAAAAATGGAATCGGAGCTGAAAGCGGCAAAAAAAATTTACAGGCACATTGATTTTATTTTGGTTAAAAACAAAAATTGTAGCCACTTCTCTAAGAATAAAGCATAATCTTTCTTATAAAAATAATACCTTTAGCCCAGCTGTAGCGAAATTAATCGAATTTCTACACTCCTAAATTTTGATGTAAAAACAAAAAATTCTACATTTTCAGGGAACTTATTTCGTGCACGCTCATGCATATTACCTTTTGTAGTAAAAGAAAAGCTGGATCACTTAAATATTTCAAAGAAAAAAAAAAGAAAATGTTTCTTTTTTTCCTACCATGCAAATGGGTTATAATTTCTTGGTAGTAATTGTAGATTTAAATAATCAGCATCGGTTGGGAGTTGGCGGCCTCCGATAGTGGAGTTACCTGTTTGATTTGATTCAGAGTATTCCTTTTCATTAATTTCTTCATTTACGACTTTTTTTCTAATTCCCTTTTATTCTCAAAAACTTGCCTCTTTATCTTACCCGAAGAGCTGATTGGTATTGCTGGTACTTGAACGCTGTGACAGTAAAACCTTACACTGTTTCACCTTATTGTACCTAATTGCTATCCTCATTTCTCAACTCAAAGTGGATGTTCTGCTTCCTTCCTCAACGACGTTTTCTGTTCTCGTATTATTGATTTTGAGTCTTTCGAATTTTATAGCTTATGACTTTGAATTTCTTGCCAATCAATCATTTCGAAAAATAAAAAAAACTCATCCGCAAATAGTTTATGCCATGACGGTGGCCTTCAAATCACTGATCTCTTACATTTTTCTAATTTTCAATTGTGGTCGAGAAAACATGGTTGTTTTATGACTAGAAAATTCAATTCATTTTTACTGTAAGTAATCTTCGGCACAACTACAACATCTTTGAAATCATGCAGCTCAAAACTTCATCTGTCCTTAATATTCTTGGTGTAACTTTTCCCTTTGAAATTTCTTGGGAAGATATCACTATTTTTGTAGCTAAATAAACTTCTAAGGGGTTAGGTGTTTTGAGGCCCCTTTAGAACTTCACAAAACCACCCCAGTTGCTTCCCCTTAATACGAGTGTCTTTCGTATCTGAGGTAGTTCCACTCCTACTGCTCTTCTTCAGAGGATGGAGTTAAAGTCTACAGGAAGAGTTTTGGATTTCTCAACCTGGTGGGGTTTTACTGGCCTTTTAAGTTTGAACACTATAAATCTTTATATATATATATATATATATATATATATATACATATATATATATATATATATATATATATATATATATATATATATACTCTCCTATATATATATATATATCTGCTCTCCTTTCTACTATATATAACTATTCTTATTTATATATATATATATATATTGAGTAATCTTTACAAGTATCAAATCAAATTGCATATTGTATATGGCCTTGGCATTTATCGACATATATTAGCCTTTATTGATTTTTAATATATATATATATATATATATATATATATATATATATATATATATATATATATATATATATATATATATATATATATATATACTATATATATATATATATCAGTTAGGGTTGTCCGACGCACCGGGTGCGGTGCGGTGCGATGCGGGGAGTTGTGAGAAAAAAATACTTTTGATGTAATAAGGAAATTTTCGATTTGCTCGAACAAACCCCATATATATATATATATATATATATATATATATATGTCTTTTCTCTTATATATATATATATATATACTATATATTTACTCTCCATATATACATATATATATACACTTCTCTATATATGATATATATATATTTACAGTTATATATATATATATATATATATATATATATATATATATATATATATATATATATATATATATATATATATATATATAAATAACATATATATATATATATATATATATATATATATGTCTTTCTTTCTTTCTTTACCTACCTCTTCTTCCCAAAACTGGGAGTAAGGTGCGCTACAAGCATCGGAAAAAAAGCTGTAGGAGAATATGACAAATGTCGAAAGAAGCCCAGCCTTACCGCCCCCTCTGTACCATTAGTTAGATTAAAAACTCGTCACAGACAGAAAAGCCACCCTAGAGGCTGCATGGGACCACGATATATATACTTTATATATATATATATTCAAACACTATTTGATATCTATACTTTTAGCTTTATACATTTCCTCTACTCTCTCTCTCTCTCATATATCTTTCTTTTTATATATCAGAGGTGACTCCTACACTAGGGCTGCTCGGGCGTAGCACGAGTTATCATTGTACAAGCGATCGATCTTCTACAAATTTCATAAAGTTACGATAAAATTTTTATTTTTTCGCGAAAATTGGTCATATGAAATAAATTATTACATAATACATATAAAAGATTATTTAAAATTTAAACAAAAGGTGTAAGAATAATCGCCATTGAATAATGCTAATTTTCAATCAATTATAAAAGGTAACAGTTCGGGCTTCTCCGAAATAGCCGAGAGAAAATTTTAGGACAGTATACACTATACACATCCGGGAATTTAATTTTTTTACATTATTTATTTATTTTTTTTTTTTAACCTAGGAATTTAATAAAACACTAGTTTCATTTAAAAAAAAATTAAAATAAATATTTATTTGTTCTTAATGCACATTTCGGATAAAAATAATTAACATTTAAATTCTAATACCTAAATTTAGCCTTTGGCATCTCTTACTGTAAATACTATACATAAATAATAATGTTATAATAATCAATATTTAATAGAATAAATAAAAATAATAAAGAAATTAAAAAATACTAATAATAAAATAAATAATAACGAGAGAGTAAATGAAAATATATATATATATATATATATATATATATATATATATATATATATATATATATATATATATATATATATATATATATATATATATATATATATATATATATATATAAATAAAAATATATATATATATATATATATATATATATATATATATATATATATATATATATATATATATATATATATATATATATATATATCTCTTATATATATAGAAAGAAGAGCAATAACAGTTACCCATCGAATCAATTTTAAATTAAAAAAAAACCTGTAAAATACCAATAACTCAAGTATTTAATGGGAATATTTTGGGGTTAATATATATATATATATATATATATATATATATATATATATATATATATATATATATATATATATATATATATATATATATATATTATATGCTGCTACTTCTTTATGTATATATATATATATATATATATATATATAGAGAGAGAGAGAGAGAGAGAGCCCGAGTAGTAAAAAGTTACTGGTGTCGCCGCTGATATATATATATATATATATATATATATATATATATATATATATATATATATATATATATATATATATATATATATATATATATATATATATATATATATTACCCTTACTCATATAAAATATTACAGTAAATTCGTACCAACTACTTTGTATCTTTTAATTATAGTTAACTGTGGAAATCTCTAAAATAAAAGAAAAGTTTTTTGAAAATTTTTAAAATAGAAGTTAACGATAAAGATTTTTTTAATTAAAAAACCGATAAATACACTCTCTCTCCACACAACTCTCTTTCTATCATATATATATATATATATATATATATATATATATATATATATATATATATATATATATATATATATATATATATATATATATATATATATATATAATATATATATAACATATATATATATATATATATATATATAAATCTATATATCTATATATATATATTTCTAAATAAAAGTACAATATATATAGATATATATATATATATATATATATATATATATATATATATATATATATATATATATATATATAAATATATATATATATATATATATATATACTATATATATATATATATATATATATATATATATATATATATATATATATATATATATATATATATATATATATATTTATATATATATATATATATATAATATATATTATATATATATATATATATGCTCTTCTTCTTTCTATATATATATATAACTTCTTTATACTGCTATATATATATATATATATATATATATATATATATATATATATATATAAAGCGAAATGAAAAAAAAGTTTGAAAGATCGGAAAGACGGACGGCGTAAATAAAATTAAAAGTTAGTTAATAATGAGGCGAAATAGAGCAAAGAATAGAATGGAGTTAATAATGAGGTGAAATAGAGTAAAAAATAGAATAGAGTCCCAACATTCAACATTATAAATAGAGTGAAAGGATGAACAGTGGGTGCTTTAGTGCTTGCAAAGTAAATCAGAGAAGAGAGGTAACTCTGCAAGAGAATGAAAACTTAAATAGAACAGCTTTAAAATAAAATCTTTGGACTAAATTATATGGAAATTTTTTGGTATATTCAACGCTGTAGCAAATGCTTCATCGAAATATATATATATCATGAAAGATCAAATACATGTAAAATTAAAATACCAGCAATAGCAAGTTAGTGAGTTATCCAACTACTTTATGAAAATATCCCAATATCTATCTCTTCAGCTTTTTTTCCATCTCGGCTTTTTTTTTCTTCATTTTTTTTTTTAAATAAAAAAGTTATTCGCGTTGCTTTAAAATCCTAATTCGCTGTCCTCCTCTCTGACTGACCCCAGACTTAACAGCTATTCTCATTCTAATATGTACTCCTCTGGTAAAATTTGGAACGCTTCCTTTGCCTTACACATTTTCATGCACGTTGTTTTGGAACATGGTCTTTGATTTGACTTGATTTTGAAAATGGTTTCCTCAACTTTTGTGGATATTGTGTTGGTCTTTGATCTTTTCCCAACAAAGGAAACAAAAATAAAAATTATATATATATATATATATATATATATATATATATATATATATATATATATATATATATATATACTATTATATATATATATATATATATATATATATATATATATATATATATATATATATATAATAACATATATATATATATATATATATATATATATATATATATTAGGTCTGTTGAAACGATTTTAATCAACATCAAAAAATAAAGTATTTAAAAAAAAATAATCATTTAATAGCCTGTCATAAAATTAAAAGTCTCAAGGATTTATCCCTCTTTGACAGTAAATTGTTTTGTTTTTTGAAATCACAAACGTTGTATAACATTTTATTGTTTTGAATCAGGTTCCTTAAATGAATCTTATCTAAGACAAAAAGGTTGTGACATCGATATTCGAAAAATGATGTAAATTTTGGCCGGAAGGATTTTTAGTAATGATAAACTCGGATGCGGTGCAGATGTGCAAACTTTGACTGACTTCAAAATATCTGGTATCCGTAAAATAAATTTTCATACAATTTCTTTGACTGTACAGTTTTATGACTGTTTTTGTTGACTACAGCTGACCTTTTAATTTTAATTCTTTTATTTCCACAGTTATGAATTCTGACATCACAGTTTTCGAAAGTTACTAGTTACAAATCTTTGACACATGAAGCAACTGAAATTTATAGAATGTTTTTTTAGCTGGAAAGGAGGAACACCAGGCACCGAATTTACAGTACTCATATTTGAAGCATTTCAGTTCTTTTAAATTGTAGTACCATATTGTCTTTTCACTCACTCAGTCACCGTCACTCTTTTGTACTTTTTCCCAATACTTAATTATAAATTGTATTATTTTATAATTGATGCCGAAGCGAAGTTGACGGAGGTGATACTAATATTTGAGTTGGAGTAGTTACTTTTATGTATCGAATCTGCCACACTGACCAAACCATACTATTTATGTTTGAATTTTATTTTTGATGTAATATAGGCCTATATTAAATTAGGCTCGCTGGTTGATAACATATTATTTATACTTTCCATCAAGAATTGAAATAATTTTAATTTCCTTTTCGGATAAAATATTTATATTTTTAACTATTATATCTATCCCACTTAGAAGCTGGCCTACATTCTATGTTATCATATAATATCGCTGAAAGTACTTTCTAAACTACAGCACGTTCCCAGCATATTATTCACTTTATTTATGATATACGGTATATATATATATATATATATATATATATATATATATATATATATATATATATATATATATATATATATATATATATATATATATATATATATATATATATATATAGAACGCAAAGATACCCGATATAATATGTATATATATATATGTATATATATATATATATATACTATATATACTGTATATATACCTCTATCCCTCTCCACCGAGATATTCTCCCTCCTCTCTCCTATATATTTATATATATATATATATATATATATATATATATATATATATATATATATATATATATATATATTTATATATATATATATGTTAGATGTGAGAAGAATTTATAAAATGAGGAATGAACGCATTAGGGAATTGTGTGGTGTGATGAAAGGAGTAGATGAGAGATTAAATGAAGTACATTGAGATGTGGTTTGGTCATGGAAAGGATGGATGATAGTCGGTTAGTTAAGCGGATATATAGTGGTGAGTGTCCTGGGAATCTTCCCGTTGGGAGACCGAAGGAAAATGTGGATTGAGTCAGTAAAGGAATGCTTGAAGGAGAGGAATGTGAGTTTGGCAGAGGCGAGAAGAAAGGTGCATAATAGGAGTGAATGGCGGGAGTTTTGTGATGGGGTTTGGTTGTGGCCCACCTGGGCCAAAAACTCCATTGACTAGATGCCATAGTGAGGGTCCGTCGCGATCCCGTGAAGCTCTAAGGTGGATTTTCCGACTAACTGCCACGAGTTCTCACTAAAAGGTATAAAAGGGGGCGCTGGGGTTTCTTTCGACTTACGTTATATTCTTTTACTACTTTTCTGTTTCCAGTGCATGTTACGCACCTTGGGGAGAGAAGGTGGGTGATGATTATGATTGATATATATATATATATATATATATATATATATATATATATATATATATATATATATATATATATATATATACTATATATATATATATATATATATATATATATATATATATATATATATATATATATATATGCTAACCATCGTTCTAATACAGATAGACTTGGATTTTCACAATGGACCTTATTTTAATTTTTATTCTAGATATGTAGTCCTTAATAATAATAATAATAATAATAATAATAATAATAATAATAATAATAATAATAATAATAATAATAATAATAATAGCAATTTTATTTTTGTTAACAGTAAGCATGCCAGAAGACATCCTGAATTTGATCCCTCGCTACTCAGACAGCGTCGATCATCAGCTTTGAAATGCCAGACAAGCTTGAAGTCCAGTTACGACAGCAAGAACAGTATTAAGAACTCCCCAAAGAACCCCAATAGTAATAATAATAATAGTAAAATATATAATAGTAGTGAGAAAAGTAAAATTTTAAAAGATAAACAAAACTTAAGTTCAACATTGTAGTCAAAGATTTCCTTTTAAGTTTATAATTCTCTTTCCTCATTTTTTCTTTTAGAATGCATAAAAATAAACTATTTTTAAATGTGAATGAACTACATTGTTTGTAATTACCTTTTTAATTATACTATTTAGGTGTAAAACAATAGTGATATTTTTATCATTTGTTATTTATATCATAGTTATTTATATAAATACATATATATTTATATAAATACATAACATATCAGTGTAATAGCACATAATTTATTAATGCTGTATATGATAATTTTATGTATTATAAATAGAACTACATTAAAAGGATAGTTCTGTAAGAACTATATCTTCATATAAAACATTTATGATGTATCCAGTGGGTATGTTTGCTCAGTGAAATTATATTTATGATTATTGTTTACCATTGAACATTATGATCATGATAACAGTAGTAAGCTCTTTACAAGTTATACTTTAAATAAAATACAGACTGAATCCTTCCCATTACTTGTGACCTAAAACTTTGCCATATATAGTTTCCCTGATGACTTATTTGATACAGGTTCTTGTTACCTATTCAGGCATTCCACAAATGAGTTTTTATATAAATAGGTGATCTAAATTATAACTTGACCGTTGTTATTGTTGCAATACGTTTCTTAAGAGTTGTTAATTTTTTTTGTGGTGAACCCGGCAAAATTTTACATATTTTTCATGTGAAATAGTCAATTAAATCGTTGACGAACTAATTTTGTAAAGGGTACCCATTTAAAAATAGGAATTTTATAAATTTTAACTATATATATATATATATATATATATATATATATATATATATATATATATATATATATATATATATATATATATATATATATATATATATATATATATATATATATATATATATATATACTCTCTTTCTTATATATATACTCTCTCTATATATATATAACCTCGGTTTACATTCTCTTGTAGCCAATTTATATATTCCTAGTGGTTATAAATTTAGTTTTCAACATCTTTTTTATTATATTTTCATGTTTTTATCATACATAATGTAGAAAATATATATAGGTCTATATTCATTTATTTCTTGTTTTAATACAAGTATTTACCACGACAAATCCATTGTTAATTAGTAGTTAGTCCATTCAATTTTGTATTTTATATATATATATATATATATATATATATACTCTTATGCTATATATATATATATATATATATATATATATATATACTGCTATATATACTATACTATATATATATATATATATATATATATAACTACTATATATATATATATACCGGTATATATATATTAGGGATGGAGGAATACCAAATATTTTACCGATATAGATGCCACAAAACTTTCTATTCCATTTCCAAGTACTTATACCGATACCACTGTTATTGTATTAAAGGTATGGCAACCACAATTTTGTGAAAAATATTTAAGAAATGGGTAATAATAACATCTAGTTAGAATTTTCCCTTTCGCAGATACAGATACGGATCTTCAACATTTGATATAAAACTGTTTAAACAAATAGAAAATTTTTAAACTTTAATGACAAAAGGTATTCTTAATTAACAATTGTTATACTTACCAATAATTCTGGGCAGGTAAAGATTCTGTAATTATTGATACTACAAAGAGGCGGAGGCGTCTGAAACGAGCCATTCATTTGTTGCGTTAGTGGAAAGAGGTTGAAACTACTCATGCATCTCATCGTTCGCTCTCTCCAATATTTACACATTTATGAATTAAGGAAAAAAATCTTTAATTTTTGAACCTTATTAAAAGCAAGTAATATTTTAAAAAAGAACTTTCTCTGCATTTTCAACATTATTATTCATCATTTACTTTATACTAGAGCCACTTTAGCATTCGCTCAGGACACTGTTTTGTGAACAAGCTAGATAACCCCGATCAAGTTTACTAAATTTAAAATATTTTTCTTCATTTATCTTCCACAATTTGAGATAATTAGCTTCATTTCCTGCTCTTTTTTTATTAGAAGGCAAATCAACCATTTTATCAACTTTATTTTTGTTTTCAGCTTTTGGATCATTGCCACTGCTTTTCCAAAAGAAAATTCATATTATCAGTTGCAGTAAAATTGGTTAAATTTTTTATTTTCGATCTTCAGGGCTAGTTCCAAATACTTTTTTGATGATTTCCTGTTAAGCTGTAATTTCTTTAGTCCTCTTTGAAAGCTATTGCTTTGACAGCAGCGCGGGTTGGTTCAGCGTACAACATTAGTAAGATGGTGAAACCATCTACGTGTGTCGATTTACTGCCTGGAAAATGAAACCAATCTTATTCACTAACAGTATGATTTTTTTACCATCGTTTTATCAGGCTGTCGCAGGAAATTACTGCGTATGCAGCCACCTCTCATCCATTATCGCAGTGTTTACTCCATGAAGGTAATTACTGCTCTTAAGAACAGTTAATGCTACCTACGAATCATTAGCCTTAATTAAAATCATATGACATTCACTCATGAGCTTTTCGATTCAAAATACATAGTAACTCATCTTTTCAGCCCTTCAACGGCATCCAAGGCTGCGTCCAAAATATTTCTTCCAATCGACAGTTTACATTATTGCAGAAAGGACAACCCATTTTGTCTTGATTGTAAGCGAGTTCCCCAATTTGCTCGCGCTGGCGGCTCTCTTAGGTGTGAGTAAATAGCCTAAGTTCTTGAACAATAAAAGCTCGTTCTCATCCGCTCATACGTTCATATTCCCTTGATTGGACCTTGTCTTAATTTGATAAAAGTCTGACAAAGAAAAATCTTTATATCATTTTTGATCTGGAGTAGGGCGTCGGATATTCTTTCTACTCTAACTGTCACTCTTTCTTGTAAATTTTTGATTCTCAATTCCCGACTAAAAGCCCTTAATCTACAGCCCAATCACATATTAAACAGGGTGCAAGTCATAAAATTTACGCTATGGAAGATCTCGGTTTTTGCTTCCTAGATATTTAGAAACGCTCAGATTATAAGTATTACAGTCATCTTATAGCCCATATAAATAATTTATTTAATAAATTGTAGTTAAAAAATTAGTCAACGAGAGAGAGTCACTTTCCAATAGAAATTATAATTATTTAAACATGATTTTGGTGCCGGTAAAGTTTTTTTTTCTTTTTTTTTACCGATAGTAACAGGATTTGTCCCATAACGTTACTACAAAAAGTTTGATACAGAGTGCCAATACTTTACTCCATCCCTAATATATATATATATATATATATATATATATATATATATATATATATATATATATATATATATATATATATATATATATATATATATATATATGGTTTTTATATAACTCATATATATATAATATATATAATCAACCTTCTTTCCCCATATTGGTGGTGAGGTAATAGAAGAACATGACTCAAGTCACCTTTATGCCCTTAAGTGAGAACTCGTCGCAGCCAGAAAAATCTACTCGAGGGTTTCACGAGACTGCGACAGACCCTCACCGTGGTATCTCGTCAATGTGGGGCTCATCATCTGGGCCTGGCCCACAACCATACCCCCTCACAAAACCCCACCATTCACTCCTATTTTGCACCTTTCTTCTCGCCTTTGCAAACTCGCATTCCTCTCCTTCGGACATTCCTTTACTGACTCAATCCAGTTTTCCTGCGGTCTCCCAACCGGTCGGTTCCAAGCACATTCACCACTATACATTCGCTTAACTAACCGACTATCATCCATCCTTTCCCTATGGCCAAACCATCTCAATGTACTCTCGTTCCTTCTTTCATTTACGCCTTTCTTCACACCACACAACTCTTTAATGCGTTCATTCCTCATTTTATCAATTCTTTTCACACCTAACACACCCCTAAGATTATCCATCTGAACCTATTTTTTTCCTATTTACGTGAATTATCTTCTACATATTATATTAAATTTAATGAACAAAAATTAATGGTAAAAATCTTTAGCATTATAAACGATTTAACTGATAATTCGAATCCATCTTGGAAAGTTAATAGCATCTTTGAGTTGACGACATTTTTAGTAGCGTTCTTCTTCGGAACATCTTTGAGCGCCTATTTGTTCATGGTTTTTCTTGCCATCATTCTGTTGGTCTTTTTCGTTCTTTCCAATATTTTTTTAAATGACTTTATTTATCATTTTTTTTTTTTTTTTTAAAGAATACTGCTGTTCATTTATATCACATATTCTCTTATTCTATAAGAAGTTCCTAGCTTCTTTTGAAAAGATTTGGTATCAAATAACATTTTAACTATCTTAAATGTGCCTTAAAATAATACGGTAATTCCTTGTAAAATATTCATTTGTATATATCATTGACGTCGTAGCAAGTTAACCATTCTAAATGATTTTTAAATCCTTTTATATTTCTTTTCTTAGCCGTTTACAGTTAGTGGAGTTATTCATCCTTTCATATTTTAAAAGATTTTTCTTGGAATATTTAATTTACAAAGTAATATATCTTGCACATAGTAAAAATATTCTCATTGTATTATTATACATTTATAAAATCTGTCTAAGCACAGTTTTGTAGGTCATTTGCTTTCAGTTAGGTCAACACATACTTGTCTTAAAATGACGTTATTTAAATCATTTAGCTAATTTGATATAATAGGTTATTTTTATCTGTATAATATATTTGAAATGAGCATAAAAATATTGACTCAACCAGGTTGTGTATTCTTTCACAAAGAATTTGAGTACAAAGTACACATTTTTCTATGTTTTTTTTTTTACATACCGCTATAATTCATATTTGAAATTGTTCCTTGAAATTTAATACACTCTCATAATAATCACAAGGTTCACGATTCTGTGCTCTGCTTAAATAAATTGCTGAGAAATTACCGATTTTCATCATTGAAGTGTCTATGATGGCATTTCTAAGACTTCACTATATCGACTCCAAAGTTTTATCTTTTCGCATAATAAAACTGCGAAAACTATTTAACTATGTGAAGCACTCTTTATGTGTAATTATGCCGTGATAAGAACAGTTGTCTTTATAGCTATTCTCAATGAAGCAGTGAAATCTTTGAGGATATTTAATGTTTTCCCAATCGAAGTTACACATTCTTTTAAATAGAAAGTTTAATCCATAGTTTTGCCTTCCTATATAGTGGAATATATATATTTGAAATGTGCCTATATTGTTAATGATTAAAAAAGCTATGGAGTGAATGTGGACTATCTCATATTTTTCTTTTCTTTTTCTTTTTTTTTTTTAATTTGGACTGCTTTCTTTTATTGTCATTGTCCGACAATCTAGTTAGAAAATTATCGTTTGTCAATTCAAACTTAAGAACACTTTATTTTATACTCTGCCAAAAGGTGTGCAATCGCCAATAGGTTTCTTATATTTATAAACTATATTTTTTTCATTATTCTTGGATTTCGATATTTATCTTTTAATTGTACTTTACTCTCGTTAATATTAATTTAAAAGTTTTCTTCGACAATCTAAGTTTCGAAAATTGTTTCACTGATGATTATCCTTCCATTATATTCCATTAAATTCCTAGAAATATCGCCTAGTGGGACTGAATGTAGCAAAGCGTATCGAAATAATTAATTCTTTTGTATTATTAAGTATTTCATTGATAAAATATTTGCAATTTTAATATTCACACTACAATATATAAGATTAAAAAAATTTTCGCTGATACCTTTGATTATATATCATAGCATAAAACTTTTTACACAATTTTTTTCTTGAAGAAATATGATTCTATATAGGATATATATGAAAACTACCTCATAATGTAGACTGGTAATGATGTAACTACAGAATAACTAATTTCACTACAGAGTGTGGAATGGTTATGATGTAATTACAGAATAATTCATTTCACCATCTTTTTGAACAGATTTAATCTTTAGGCAGGTACCTCGCATGCCTACTAAATAAAGTCATTCTTGGACAATCCTTCATGTTGTAAATGTGCCATATTTTCATTTTGATTCTATTTATTATGTTTAGATATATTCTTAACATCTTATTTTTATGTATATACAATATAGTGGTATTATATGCAGACAGTAAGAGGCTAAATTACCTCAAAAGATGTTAATACCTGAATATTTTAATAAAAATTATAGACTATAAAATTTGTATTTTCTTATTTCATAATTAGTGACCTTTTTACAAAAGAAATTCCCCATTGTTGTATAATTTCCAAAATGGCATTTGCTTTTGGTAAGGTTCTGTCAATGATTATAGAAACAGAAACTTGACAACAAAGCCTATAACAGAGTTAGGGCAACTTTAAAAATGTATCTTATATGATAAGAAAAGGATCAATGGGTTAAATAGAAAACATTCGAAGGCATGAAAATAATGTTGCAAATAGTTTTCCATCCTGAGGCACATTATATTTATTATTTTCATGATCTTTTCTTGCATTGAAAAATACTATTTTTGTTCATAACTATTGTTATATTAAGTGATTATTAGAATTATGTTATGCTGCTTTAAAATTCATTTTTTAGGGCAATTAGTTTCAGCTTAGTTTTGAAAGCCATATTATGTGAAACCTTTTTCAAGTTAGTTGGTTTTATGTACAACATACTTATCAAAAATGAATCTCAATATCTTTGACAATCTCAACTTGTGGATCTCTTTCGCAATTATTTCAACCGTTTTTAAATTGTCAATATACACAATTTATTTAAAAAATTACCCTAAATATTTTTTGATGAATTAAAATTTACACTTATTGTCACAATTCTTCAATTAAATATCTAATAAGAATCATTAACAACTTTAGTTTTTTAGTTATTGTAATATCATTAAAACGAATTTACTTAAAAAACAGAAAATTGTAATCAGAATATTATTTTTTAAAATTTTGCTTAACTTCCGACTTTCTTCCAGACAGTCACTTCACAATTGCTTTATTTTCAATGTGAATGAGTGAAAATTGCTCCTGCATCGCAAAAACTTTTCTAGCATTGTTTTAATTTTAAATCTACTCTCCTTCCATCAGAAGATTAAATCAGCGTATTGTGAAAAAAAATGAAATCGCGCACGTAGTGGTAATCTTTCTACACTGTGAGCCAACATAGTTTTAAATACTAAATTTCATAGTATAGCATCAGATTTTAATGATATATTGTGATGGTGGTAGGTTTCTGAATGAAATTAAAAGTATGCACGTTGACAATGAAGCGTGTGTAAGAATAAATGGAATAGAGAGGGAATGGTTTAATATTAATAGCGGAGTGAGGCAGGGGTGTGTTATGTCTCCATAGCTATTTTTAATGTGTATATGGATGTTATGATGAAATAATTTAAGGAGGGGAAGGTGTTAGACTGGTGGAGAGTGGAGGGAGCTTTCCGTATTATATGCAGATGATTTGGTTTTGTGCTGTAATATGAGGAAAGTTTGAGAAGATTGATATAATGGTTTGGCAGGGTGTGTAAAGAGAGGAGTTTGAAAGTGTGAAGTCATGTTGAATGGTAGATAATTGGAGCAAGTTATCCGAGTTTAAATATTTAGGTTATATGTTGGACGAAAAGGGAACGTGATGCTGGGTGTAGAATGAAAGTTTAGAGCGGTAGGAAGGTGCCTGGTGGATTTAAATCTTTGGCAAGGGGACTAAATCTTGAGTACTCTTGGGTTCTGCATGAGGGTATGCTGTTGCCGGGTTAATATATTGTACTGAAACTATGGTGTAGAATAAAAAGTATAGATCTACGGTGCAGTCTGTTCAGATGAATAATTTTAGAGGTGTGTTAGGTGTGAGACGAATGGATAAAACGGAGAATAACTGTATTAGGGAGTTGTGTGGTGTGACGATATGAGAGAATTAGAGAGTGTATTAAAGTGGTTTTATCATTTTGAAAGGATGGATGGTAGTCGACTGCTTAAGCGGTTGTATAATGGTGAGTGTGTGTTGGGAAACGACCGGCTGAGAGACCTAAGAAAAGTGGTTTGAGTCCGCAAAAAAGTGTCCGAAGGAAAAGAATGTGAATTTAGCAGAAGCTAAAAGAATGGTTCACAATAGGAGTAAATGGCTTAGCTTTTGTGAGGGAATGTGGTTATGGGCCTTGCCCAGGAGATGAGCCATGACTTTGACGAAACACCAAAGTGTTGTTGTTGTGAAGCTTAATGAGGAATTTTGACATTGACTTAAGGGTATGAGGAGAGGATAAGAGATGGCTTTCTTTTCGAACTTAGGTCGTGTTCTTTTCCTTAACTATTATATCTTAGGTGCATGTTTTGCACCCCACCCCCAATCTATTGGGGAGAATAATGAAAATATCAAAATTTGAATTTCAGCAGATTTATTCACCAGGAGGCTAACTTGATATGCATATGTTCCTTTGTTATCTGGTGCTTGCACAAACTGATGAAGAAAAATAAATCAACATTGCAAACTTTCGAAGTTACCAGGAGGCTATCTTCACATACATACTTGTATGTTTCTTTGCTATGCTTTTGCTAATGATGGTAAAAAATAAATCGTCAACCATGAAAACTTTTCAATTTGAGATACTTATAAGGGGATTAGGTTTTAAGAACCCTCCTCAAATATTTAATGTGTAACTATTTTCCGTCGATATCATCAATATTCTTGGCTTTAAAAAAGTAAAATATTAAATGAAGGATTACTCCTCGTCGAGACCCACGCCTCAGAATTTCCTCTCCATCTGAATCCACCTCCAACACTACCCCTAGTCATATAGAGACAATTGTCTCAAAAAGACCATCCTCATAATATATATAACAACATAGCATGGCCACTTTCCTTCAATGGAAATGTCATGGCTACCTCTCTAATTTTGAAGAACTAGTTCAACTAATAAACATATGTACACCAAAGTGCATACGTTTGCAGGAACTTCGACTATGTCATCTCTACTTCTTTCAACCGTCGGAATATAAATCGCCGCTATCCTCTATAGTAAGGGATGACAATGATAAGGGAGGTGCAGGAATACTCATTCATAAATCTGTCCCCTATTCTCCAGTCCCTCTTCAAATTAAACTTCATGCAGTGCCAGCACGAATTCGTTTGTCCACCGACCTTACTGTCTGCTCGATCTACTTGGCTCCGAGTAGTGAATTTGCAAAGGTTGACTTAGCTGATCTTTTTAAGCAGCTCCCTTCCCCAGTTGTTATACTAGGAGACTTCAACCTACGCCACCCCTTATGGGGAGACTCTGTCACCTCGTCTCAGTTAAAGATCCTTGTAGATCTTCTAACATAATCTCCCATTTCCCTGGGATGCCTTAATACAGGGCTCCCTACATATAAACGTTTAGATACACACACGTTTCCTGTATTGATATTTCCTTTTGCTCCCATTCCCTTATGGATCGCTTTACCTGGTCTCGCTTTGATTATTTATACGGCAGTGATCATTACCCAATAGATTTAATTGAGCTTGTACCGAGCCTAATGTTAAAATCTAACTCCAGCTAGCGTTAAGACTGAGTGGAGTGGGCTCATTTTCATCAGGCCCCAGTTATCCTACTTTCTCCCTTCAATAAGCGGTTTCTGGCTGTTGATGATGTCTTTCACTTCCAGCTAGTTGTCATCACAGCAGTGGAAGCTTGCATTCTGCAATCTTCCGTAGGTAGGCGGTCGGTAACCCTTTAGTGGTCCCAAGAGTGAGCAAAAGCTAACCGAGAGAAGAAGATACTCTACAAGCAATACAAAAAGGACCCGTACCATCCCAAACATGATTATTTTTAAAGCAGCTGCGGCGAGATCTCGGCCAATTAATCGTCAAACACGTAAACAATATTTTCGAACTCATATTTTGACTGTCAACTCTACAACTCCCCTTCCTTTAGTATGGAAAGTTGCACAGAAAATATCTCGTCGCTCCAACAACTCCTCACCCACAGTCCTCCGTTATGGGCTTGATGTAACCGACACGATCTCCGCTCCTGCTGCTGTTGCAGATGCATTGAGTTATAGTTTTGCTAGCTACTCGAGTTCTTTCCGCTATCCAGAAGCATTTCAAAAATTGAGAACTAACACTGCACTGCCAGACTTTTCAACAGCGAAAGGGGAAGATCATACCTATAGCCGTCTGTAATGTCTGGAACATGCTCATTTGACCACTTGCTTAGAAATCACTTTACCATCAATGATTCACCCACCCTCGTAGCATGTTCCATTCAAAAAAAAAATTCTCCCATCGATATATATATATATATATATATATATATATATATATATATTAGTATATATAATATATGATATATATGATATATATATAATATATATTCAGCAGTATTAGTTAAGATATATATATATATATATATATATATATATATATATATATATATATATATATATATTGTCGGGAGCCGAGTGCGCCCTTGGAGCCGAGTACGTCCTAGAAGGGAACACGCCACTGCAACGTTTCCGAATTAAGCTCCGCCCCAATTGCGCGTCATTAGAACGCTTTCCAAGTCACGTTAACACGTTCAGCGTCCACCTGCATAATTATAATTAATTAAATATTATTTAATATAAAGAATTGGCAAAGTGTTGCCGTGCAAATAAACACAACAATCAAGGACAGGGGTCCAACCACCAACTGTAAAGATAGGATTAGGAAATAAAGACTGAAAAGTACAACCTCAATTCTTATTGCACCCTTTCAAAGAAGCGGTCACAAGATCCTAACCCCTGTGAACCCAGCTTCAGATGGTGACCCCCTCGAAGAGTGAAGATAGGCTCCAAGGATAGGAGCCGGAACATCCGCCACAAGACCAGGAATCTCCTCCAGCTCTCATCTGTCGCAAACATACACAATATATGTATATAAAAAAAAAATTATAAATAATTTTTTATTTTTTAACGGGAGTATTAGCCCATCATATGTGTTTGTGCCTTTTCCTATCTTCTTAATAGCCTTCACGAGTCCAGCTGCAGCCATCAAGAGCCAGCTCCGTCAGCAGAGTATCAAACTACCGCCGATGGACCCCTGCCTTGGTCAAGTTCTGTATTGCATACAGCCCACGTAACCTATATTAAATTCTTGTTATTATTATTATTATTAATATTATTATTATTATTATTACTATTATTATTATTATTATTATTATTATTATTATTATTATATTATTTTATTATTAATAATTTTAATTACTATTATTATATTAATTTATTATTATTATTATTATTATTATTATTATTATTATTATTATTATTATTATTATTATTATTATTATTATTATTATTATTATTAATATTATTATTATTATTATTATTATTATTATTATTATTATTATTATTATTATTATTATATTAATTTATTATTATTATTATTATTATTATTATTATTATTATTATTATTTATTATTATTATTATTTTTATTATTAATTATTATTATTATTATTATTATTATTATTATTATTATTTTTATTATTTATTATTTTATTATTATCGAGGTGTCGAGATGGGGGGCCGTGGGATTGCTAACACAGTATAGCCACACCCTCGTGTGCTGAGGAAATCCTCGTACACTAAAAAAATAAAAAAAATATTTTTTTTTTTTTTTTTAAAGTATTTTGGGCAATTTCATATCGCAGCAACCTCATTTTATTTCTTGGTCTAGCTCCCTAAGGTTGTAAATTTCTTTGCTTTTTTCAACCCGCGATCCGCTAATTAAGCGCCTCCGCTTTCGCTCCCATCTTCCCTTCCCTTCTTTTCTCTCCTCAGCTCTACCTGTTTCTCGCGCTTTCACCTGTCCTCTCGATCTATACATCTCCACCTTTCTCTTTGTTTAAGATCCCGACCTTTGGTTTGACTCGCCGAGTCAGTGCTCCTGTCCATAGAAGACGAGAAAAGAGGAGAGATATGCGAGAGTGGTGAATGCTGCTCCAGAGTCTTCCTCTGGCCAAAATTAGGGTATTGGTTTAGGCGGAAACTAGGGTCTCTAAACCACCCCGTACGGCCGCTCTACAGACGCTCATTACCGACCGCTTGGCCCCCACTAGGGAGGAACGGGTAGAGAAGCTGCTTAGAGGCATCGCCCTGGGCGATCAAAAACTATCGGAGTTGATGACGAGAATGCTGGGTTTGTTGGGTGGTACACCTTCTCCGCGAGAGGTGCAAATTATTCGCACACTCTTCCTCCAGAAGATGCCCGCCGAGCATCACAGCGTCCTGCAGTCGTTGAATCCGGCGCAAACTCTCCCTGAGTTTGCCGCCATAGCGGACAGGGTTGTGCGCCCACCTATAACCTCTACTTCCAACGTTTTCGCAGTCTCTCCCACACCTGCCACCACTACCGCTCTTCCTCGGTCCTCCCCTTGCAAACAGCTGCGCCTCACGCCCAACACATTCCACAGTACTCTACCACCGCCTCCACTGTTCTTCCTCCCCCGCAAACAGCTGCGCCTCACGCCCAACACATTCCCCTTCTCCCTCAACCGCCTTCTGCCACCTTTCCAGCTCAACCTCCTTATTCCCAACCACCCCAACCTTCCTACCCTCAGGTTTTCGCAGTACAATCTTCTCTAGCATCTCTCGAGGCCCGGATGTCGGTTTTCGAAATGGGCATGGCTGAGATAAAATCTGCTCTTCTTTCCATCACTTCGGCAGGTATTAATAACACATTTCGCTCCCGTGATCGCACTCCTTCCAACTTTCGTCCTTCTCGCGGTCCCCGTTCCCCCTCGGCTTCTTCCTCCCACCAGCCTCAGTATCTTCATGGGTATGTTATTACCACCATACTTTCGGTATGGAAGCGAAGAAATGAGATCCTCCTTGTCCCCTCCACCCGGGAAACTCAGCAGCAATCCCGTCGTAGGGGCGACGGGAGATGCTGGCCCTTTTTCTTCTTCTCCTCCTACTGCACAGGATGTTCTTCGTATCTACGATCATTCTCTAACTTTCCTTCTTGATCGATTCTGGGGCCAGCCTTTCTTTGGTTCCCAGGGACCCTTCCCAGGACTCTGCTATCCCTCTTTCTGGCCGTCAACTTTTCGCTGCCAATGGCTCTTCCATCCCGGTATATGGAGAGCGTTTGTGTACGTTGGATATTTTTCTCCGCCGCAAGTTCACATGGGTTTTTCTCGTCGCTTAGGTGACACAGCCCATCCTCGGTTCCGATTTTCTCTCACATTTTAATCTTATGGTTGACCTTCGCAATCGACGTCTGGTTGACGGTGATACTTCTCTTTATACTCCCGGTGCTATTATTGCTTCCGCACTCAAGGGTGTTTCTGCTATTCCTCCTCCAACCTCTTCGGTAGTCTCTCCCTTTCTTACCCTCCTGCAGAAGGAATTTCCTTTTTTATTGCATCCTTGCTCTGCAGATACGCCACTTAAACATTCTGTCGTGCATTATATCGAGACCACGGGCCCACCCACCTTCGCTAGAGCTTGTCGTCTCCCTCCTGATAATCTCAAGGCCGCCAAGGCCGAGTTTTATCACATGTTACAACTTGGCATTGTGCGCCCTTCCAAGAGTTGTTGGTCTTCTCCGCTACACATGGTCCCTAAAGGCACTACGGGGGATTGGAGACCCTGTGGTGATTTTAGAGCCTTGAATTCTGCCACAACTCCAGATAGGTATCCGGTACCGCACATTCAATCTTTCACTTCACACCTGGACGTTGCACTAGATTCTGCCCAATCCTTCCAGAGCTTCATAGACTCCATCCTTCGTGGTCTTCCGTTTGCGTGGGCTTATTTAGATGATCTCGTTACTTCCTCCTCTCCTGAAGAACATGCGGATCACCTACGTGCCGTCTTTAGTAGGTTGAATGATGCAGGAATTCGTCTCAATCCTACTAAGTGCGTAATCGGTGCTTCTTCTCTCACCTTCCTGGGTCACACAGTCTCGGCCGAGGGTATTTGCCCTCTCGTAGACCGTGTCGCCGGTATCCGCTCCTTTCTTCTTCCCCAAAACCAAAAGCAGCTTCGCCAATATCTGGGAATGATTAACTTTTACCATAGGTTTCTGAAATCAGCGGCTCCCCTCTTAGGCCCGCTTATC
>JABUQX010000850.1:47500-62500 GCA_015478945.1 Trachelipus rathkii
AAACATAACATAAAAATCAAGTTCCTTTATACAAACACATCAATCAATATATTTTGACGTAACAAAGTTTTCACCAGTGGTCAAAACAGCTGAAGCCTTAATCTGAACTAATGAATAATAAACTTGAAAGGATAACTGGAACACGGTAAAGTCCTTAAACATGAATAAGCAGTTCACATTAACAAAGTTCCGCACAACTTAGCAGCAGTGAAGTAAACTAACAAAGCATACAAAGACGCAACCTATTCACACTTTGTCTAACATATCACTGATATTTTTACATTAACATAGTAACATTTAAACCTAACTTACCAACAACCGTGTGTAATTATCATACAGACGCAATGAGTATACTCTAACGTAAAACAAAGTTTTCACATTAATAAAGCTAACATAGCAATCAACTGAACTAAGAAAATAATGTACAACAACAAACCTAACACATCTTAAGCAGGAAATAAACAGTCAACATTAACAAAGTTCAACACTTAACACGCAGTAAAGTAACTAACATAGAATACAAAGACGTTAACCTATTCACACTTTGGTCAAGCATATCTCTAACATAACGTGTTAAATTACACTAACATGTAAATATTTAACTAAAATTTATCATTAAACATTGGTTAATTATCATACAAAGCAGCGAAAGTATGCTAACGTAACAAAGTTTCCACATCAATAAAGCTAACATAGCATCATATGAACTATGAAAATAATGTACAACGACAAACCTAACACATCTTACGCCCTAATAAACTGTTAACATTAACAAAGTTCCTCACTTAACACAAGTAAGTAACTAACTTACATACAAAACGTAACCTGTTCATACTTTTTCCTAAGCATATCTCTAACATATTAACGTTAATCTTACATTGACACAGTAACATTTATCAAAAAAATGTGTCATAACCATACCTAACCATCATAATACCTAACGAGTAAAGACGAATAAAGTAAAGTTTTTAGACTTATCTCTTTTTAGACTGCGCCTCCTTTCAGAAAATACCAACTCTAAACATGAAAAATGATTTTATGCTTTAACTATTTGCATAAAGTGATGCAATACTTATTATATTTGACCCTCTGGCAGGAATACAAGCAATGTAGCAGTCGCCATTCGGTTTACGATTAAATATAAATGACACATTCGTTTGGGAATAACGAAAACTCCTCGTGAAGAATATCAACAACGAAGCGTAAGATGCAGGGAGATGTCATCGTATCAACACAGCGAAAAACTATCCTACTGAAGAAAATAGTGTATAAACATCCCTTAAATGTAATGAGATTCTTTCTTTCAACCAATCAGAAGAAAGTAAACAAGAATACGACGTACGAATGAACCATATCAGTTTCCAAAAGGGGTATATATTCTAGTTCCGACAACCAACACAACAACAACAACAACCAATAACATGAGTACAAAGATAAGTTCTTTGGATACAAACCAACGAATATTATGCTAACGTAACATTGTTTTCAAACATTAATTAAAGCTAACATAGCATTACCAGAACTAAGAATAATGTACAACGACGAATCTAACACACCTTAAGCACGAAATAAACTGTTAACATTAACAAGTTCCACACTTAAACACCTGTAAAGTAACTGACATTTCATACAAAACGTAACCTATTCCTACTTTTACGCAAACATATCTCTAACATATTAACGTTAATTTTTACATTGGCACAGTAATATTTAAAAGAATTTTATCATAACTTTGTTTAATTATCATACAGACAGACAACGAATGTAATGCTAACGTAACAAAGTTCCACATTAGTAAAGCTAACATAACATAACCTGAGCTAAGAATATGTGTACAACCGACAAACCTAACACACCATAACGTACGAATAAACCACTAACATTTACAAAGTTCCACACTTAACAGCAGTAAAGTACCTAACACATCATACAAATGTAACCTATTCACTACTTTTTCAAAGGCATATCCTCTAACATATCATGTTAAAATTTTACATTAACATCATACAATATTTAAGCTAAAAGTTTAGCATAAATCTATCTAATCATCATACTGACAAAAGAATATAAAGCGAAACGTAACAAATGTTTTAAACATCAACTTCGTAAATATTTAACCAAAAATTCCATCATAACATCGTCTAAATATCATAATCCCCACGAATAATATAAAAGTAACAAAGTTTTAACCAAACATACAAAAAATAACAAAATTTTTAACCTGACATAACAAAAATAGTTCTTTGAATAAAATATCACAGTAAACCGTAATAGTTTACTGATTTTAAAGCAGTAAATCAGTAAAATCAGTAATTCAAACCACCTATCGCATGGCAGTCCCCACCCATCCCACCCTCCTGTGATCTATTGAACTATTGATTAAGTCTTATTTCGAGCATCATTTTGGATAAACAATAACATAAAAATAAGTTTCTTTATATACTGACCTACGAAAATATACTTAACCAACAAAGTTTCAGCATCAAAATAAAGCTACATATCATAACCGTAATAAGAATATAATGTACAAATGCAAACCTACCATACCTCGCGTGAATAATCAGCTAACATCCTGAAAATTCCTACTTAATCAAAGGTAAAGTAGCTAACATGTCATACAATACTCGATATGTTCCCACTTTTCGCGCATATCAGCAACAGGTAAAGCCGTATTATCTAACAAATTCCCTTAACAAAGTGACCAATCTATTAAAGATACCAACATCTTGAACTATGAATTGACACTATCTTCATCAAAGTGTCACTCGTTTCGAGTATAACATCATTTGACCTATGAATAATCGTAGACATTAGCAAAATTCTAGGGCAAACCTAACATTACTCAACAAAAACTTAACCTAGACTCACGTTTCTACACATCATCGTCAGTTTAACACAGTAATATCTTACCAAAAAACTCCTGCATTTTCTCTAACAAATGCAAGTGTTATTTTTCAACATTGTCATAAGCAATATTTAACATAACGCACCTAACTTTGCGAAATAAGGCAGTTTTCAATTAAACCAAGAGTTCTAAAAGCAATCACAATTACCTACCCAAGAGAAATCCAGGGGGGAGCGCCCCTTGAAAAGGGTTGTGAATGCCTGCGAGGGGGATCACCCCGAAGGGGTGTAAGCGGGCTTTGGGCCTCAGCCCGAAGGGCTGAGGCCTTACCCCTCCTTCGGAGGGGTAAAGCCCGCTTACACCCCTTCGGGGTGATCCCCCTCGCAGGATTCACACCCTTTCAAGGGGCGCATCCCCCCTGGGATTTCTCTTGGTAGGTAATGTGTTGCTTTAGATACTCTTGGTTAATGAAAACTGCTTATTCGTAAGTTAGGTGCGTTATGTTAAATATTGCTATGACAATGTGAAAATAACACTGATTTGTTAGAGAAATGAGGAGTTTTTGTAAGATATTACTGTGTTAACTGACAATGATGTGTTAGAAACGTGAGTCTAGGTTAAGGTTTTGTTGATTAATGTTAGGTTTGCCCTAGAATTTTGCTGTCTACGATTATTCATAGGTCAAATGATGTTATACTCGAAACGAGTGACACTTTGATGAAGATAGTGTCAATTCATAGTTCAAGATGTTGGTATCTTTAATAGATTGGTCACTTTGTTAAGGGAATTTGTTAGATAATACGGCTTTACCTGTTGCTGATATGCGCGAAAAGTGGGAACATATCGAGTATTGTATGACATGTTAGCTACTTTACCTTTGATAAGTAGGGAATTTTCAGGATGTTAGCTGATTTTTCATAGCTTAGGTATGTTAGGTTGCATTTGTACATTATATCTTAGTTACGGTTATGATATGTTAGCTTTATTGATGCTGAAACTTTGTTGGTTAAGCATATATTCGTAAGGGCCAGTATATAAAGAACTTATTTTATGTTAATGTTTATCCAAAATGATGCTCGAAATATGACTTAATCAATAGTTCAATAGATCACAGGAGGGTGGGATGGGTGGGGGACTGCAGAGGGATAGGGGGTTTGATTTACTGATTTACTGATTTACTGCTTTTAAAATCAGTAAACTATTACGGTTTACTGTTTATTTTATTCAAAGAACTTATTTTATGTTAATGTCAGGTTAAAATTTTTTGTTATTTTTTGTTATGTTTGGTTAAAACTTTGTTATGTTTGCAATTATTCGTTGGGGATTATGATATTTAGACGATGTTATGATGAATTTTTTGTTAAATATTACGAAGTTGATGTAAAAGATTTGTTACGTTAGCATTAAATTCTTTTTTGTCAGTAATATGATTAGATAGATTTATGCTAAACTTTTGTTTAATATTATATGTTAATGTAAAATTTAACATTGATATGTTAGAAAAATTATGCTTGAAAAGTGTGAATAGGTTAACATTTGGTATGATGTGTTAGGTACTTTACTGCTGTCAAGTGCGAAAGTTTGTTAATGTTAGTGTTTTATTCGTAGTATGGTGTGTTAGGTTTTGTCCGTTGTTACATTATATTCTTAGTTCAGGTATGTTATGTTAGCTTTAAATTAGTGTGGAAATTTGTTAACGTTAGCAGTTTTCACTGCTCTGTATGATAATTAACCAGGTTATGATAAATTCTTGCTAAATATTACTGTGTCAATGTAAAATTAACGTTAATTATGTTAGAAGATATGTTTGGTAAAAGTAGGAATAGGTTACGTTTTTGTAATTGCAATGTTAGTTACTTTACAGGTGTAAGTGTGGACTTTGTTAATGTTAACAGTTTATTCGTGCTTAAGTTGTGTTAGATTCGTCGTTGTACATTATTTTCTTAGCTCTGGTAATGATATGTTAGCTTTTATTAATGTGAAAACAATGTTACGTTAGCATATATTCATTGGTTAGTATCCAAAGAACTTATCTTTTGTTGTTGTTTTTTGTTGTTTGTTGTTGTTGTTGTTTTGTTTGTTGTTGTTGTTGTCGAACTAGAATATATACCCTTTTGAACTGAATAGGGTTCATTCGTACGTCGTATTCTTGTTTATTTCTTCTGATTGGTTGAAAGAAAGAATCTCATTAGGCATTTAAGGGATGTTTTATACACTATTTTCTTCAGTAGGATAGGTTTTCGCTGTGTTGATACGATGACATCTCCTGCATCTTTACGCTTGGTTGTTGATATCCTTCACGAGGAGTTTTCGTTATTCCGCAAACGATGTGTCATTTTATATTTAATTCGTAAACCGAATGGCGGACTGCTACATTGCTTGTAATTCGCTGCCATAGGGTCAATATAATAAGTACTCGCATCATTATGGCAAATAGGTTAAAGCATAAAATCATTTTTCATGTTAAGAGGTGGTATTTTCTGAAAGGAGGCGGAGTCTCTAAAAAGAGATAAGTCTAAAAACTTTATTTTATTCGTCTTTACTCGTTAGGTATTATGATGGTTGGGTATGGTTATGACATTTTTTGCTAGATGTTACTGTGTCAATGTAAGATTAACGTTAATATTGTTAGAGATATGCTTGAAAAAGTATGAACAGGTTACGTTTTGTATGTAAAGTTAGTTACTTTTACTGGTGTTAAGTGAGGAATTTGTTAATGTTAACAGTTTTAATTAGGGCGTAAGATGTGTTAAGTTTGTCGTTGTACATTATTTCCTATTTCATATGATGCTATGTTAGCTTTATTGATGTGGAAACTTTGTTACGTTAGCATACCTTTCGCTGCTTTGTATGATAATTAACCAATGTTTGTGATAATTTTAGTTAAATATTTTCCATGTTGTGGTAAATTAACTTCGTTATGTTAGAGATATGCTTGACAAAGTTAAGATAGTTTGCGTCTTTGTATGCTATGTTGTTACTTTACTGGTGTTAAGTGGTTGAACTTTGTTAATGTTGACTTGTTTATTTCCTGCTTAAGATGTGTTAGGTTTGTGTGTGTACATTATTTTTCTTAGTTTAGTTGATGCTATGTTAGCTTTATTAATGTGAAAACTTTTGTTACGTTAGAGTATACTCATTGGTCTGTATGTTAATTACAGCGGTTGTGGTAAAATTTTTGTTAAATGTTACTATGTTTAATGTAAAAATTATCAGTGATATGTTAGAAAAAGTGTGAATAGTTGCGTCTTTGTATGCTTTTTTTAGTTACTTCTACTGGTGTTAAGGTTGGAACTTTGTTAATGTTGACCTGTCTTATTCATGTTTAAGAACGTGTTAAGTTTGTTCGTTGTGGGTTATATTCTAGTTCAGATGATTGTTAAGTAAATCTTTAATTAATGTGAAAACTTTGTTACGTCAAAATATATATTGGTTGATGTTTGTATATAAGAACTTGATTTTATGTTATGTTTTTCCAAAAATGATACTCGAAAATATGCTTGAATCAATAGATCAATAGATCAATAGATCAAAGGATGGTCGCTGAGGGTGCCGGTGCTGGCTGGATGGTGGTTTGGTTTAGTGATTTACTGCTTTAAGGGTATGTAATACCATCCAATTTTTAAGTAAAAAATTTGACCTTAATCATTAGATCAATAGATCACAGAAGGTCAGGAGGGAGGTTGGATATGCTGGTTTGGATTTAGTGATTTACTCGCTTTATGGGTAATGTAAAACGGTTACAATTTTAGTATAAAATTTGACTTAATCAATTGATCAATAGATACAGAAGGTCAGGAGGGAGGTTGGATAGTGGTTTGATTTTAGTGATTTTACTGCTTTTAGGGTATGTAAAACGTTAATAATTTTTTAGTAAAAAATTTGACCTTATCAAAATAGATCAATAGATCAAGATGGTCAGGAGGAGGTTGGATAGTGGTTTGATTTTAGTGATTTACTGGCTTTAGGGTATGTAAAACGGTTACAATTTTAGTAAAAAATTTAACCTTAATCAATAGATCAATAGATCACAGATGGTCAGGAGGGAGGTTGGATAGTGGTTTGATTTAGTGATTTACTGCTTTAGGGTATGTAAAACGTTACAATTTTAGTAAAAATTTGACCTTAATCAATAGATCAATAGATCACAGATGGTCAGGAGGGAGGTTGGATAGTGGTTTGATTTAGTGATTTACTGCTTTAGGGTATGTAAAAACGTAAATTTGTAAGTTATAAACAAAAAAGAATAAGAAATTTTATTTATTTATTTATTTATTTTTTTTTTTTTATTGGTTCTGAAACCATTATTTTCGAAATCTACAGACCCAATAACCTATATAAAGACACCAACGTTGTTGTTATACGAATGTTTATTAACTTGGCACCGCAGCGGCTCCAACACCGGTGCCGGAGCCAACTCCTCAGAATCCAATACCAACTATTTCTAGAAATTACACTCTGAATCCTCTCACCAAATTTCAGCTTTATACGAACAACTTAAATTTTTTTTAGGGGGTGGGGTCCCCCCTTCGGGGGGACCCAGTGGGACGTAACTTTGTATACATTGAGGTTACCTCCCCATCTAACACCACTCCAAATTTTATCACGATACGATAACTCTAACTACTACCACTACTACTACTACTACTACCACTACTACTACTACTACTACTACTACTACTACTACTACTAATAATAATAATAATAATAATAATAATAATAATAATAATAATAATAATAATAATAATAATAATAATAATAATAATAATAATAATAATAATAAAAAACTCCAGAGGATGAGTCGGAATCGGGGCGCTACGGCGAGGTGCGGTGCGGTGCGGGGCGGTGCGGGGCGTGCGACGCGGTGCTGAAGGACACGCAGAAGGGTTTAAAAAACACTCAAAAGAGATCGCCCTTCGGGATGCAACTTCTCGACGTATAATAATAATATAATGTGTTTATGTATGCGCACGCGCGCTCAGTCTGTGTCTGTCGGTCAAACAGACCTTCGGTCTGTTTGACCTCCAGGAGGTCGTTTTAGGCCTAATGTCGATCACTCAGATCCCGCCACAAGGGCGTAAGCGCAATATCGGTGTCCACCCTCGGGGGTGACCCCCCTCTATATACATCCTACAGACTTGAAATTTTACACGCATTTCGGCTTAATCCATACATAGATTATATTCCAAGTTTCAGACCTATAACTCTATTCCTTCATATCGAAAAGGCTGCCAGTGGTCAAACTGTCGCATCACTACTTATATCTATGCGTTCATGTTGCAGATGCGATGAGTCCTGATAAGCTCCACTCCTTTTGTAGCTAGAGCAGTTTGGAGAGAAAATTTATTTGCGCTAAATATTATTATTATATAATACACTCGACGGTTGCTCCAGCTAGTCAGATAGAAACAGTTTTCATTGTATCTCAAATATATGAGAGTGCCTTTCGCTATAACAGAAGAGTTTTTTTTAATTTGTGCCTGTTTACGACGCCACTGGTCAAGGCTTAGCGAGAGTGCTACAGGAAAAGCGCATGGTCTTAGTGCTCGATTTAGCCAATCTGAGAGGCTAGGGCTATGGTGGAGTCACGTCTGTGAGAAGTGAATTCAGGGGTGTTCAAGCTATTTTAAATAAATCCTTTCTCAAAGCAATTTACATTCACTATGTAAGCCATTACTTAAATTTATGTATATCAGATATATTTAAAGTTCAGGCTGTAAGAAATGCGATAGGTGTAATATCAGAGACATGCACATTTTATCGAGCCGTTGCAAGACAGACCTCCGTTTTGGAACAAAAAATTAAATAAATGAAAAAAAAAAACATTGTGAGATTGCGAGAATGAAAACGCTCTGTGAAACCAGATGGTGCGATAGGCATAAAGCTGTGCTCCTTTTAAAGGAAATGTTTATACCAATAGTAGCAGATCTGGAGCATGTCAGTCAATTGCCAGGTAGACATTCAAAATTAGTATTATAAATTTTAGATAGCACAGGAAAGCCATCATTCATTTCAGCTCTGGTTATAACTTAAAAATTGTTTGGATTGACCTACAATCTTTCAAAATACATTCAAACTAAAACCATCAATCTATGTAGTGCAATTGAACAAGTAAACGCTACAAGAAAACTATTCATCATTTATGAAAACGTTGATTCTGATCTTCACGGAATGTTCAAATATTCGCTGGAACTGGCAGTTCATATAAATATCGAAATTACAGCACCAAGACCAGTTGGTATCCGTAGGTATCAACCCAACCCACCTTTTACAGATCCGGAGATGTAGATTGACTAATAGTTTTTATACCATTTTAGACGATATGATTTCTCCCCTAGATGAAAGGTTTTTAACACACCAGGACACAGTCATCTCTTCAGTACCTTATTCCAGGTAACTAGGACATTTCAATTGACAAAGTTCAATCAGCATTCGATTTCTACAGAGACGATTTGATTGGCTCTTTGATGAAGTTTTCCTGGGAGAGTGGGAATTATAAAGACAAAAGTGGAAAGGATCTCAAGAAAAACCCACAAATGCCCTCTCCGGATTAGGCGAATGCAACGAAAACTTTTTCTCAAATATAAACATACTTTTGAAAATACTGTAATTACTGTTTCTATAACTTCTGTTGAACGAAACTTATCTAAACAGAAATTAGTTAAAACGTAATTGAGGAACACAACAAGTGAAAATAATCTGAATGGACTTGCTTTATATTCTTTATTCATAGATACTTGGCTTTAGAAATCACAAGCGATCAAGCCATCGACCATTTTGCTGGATCTGGGGTTACAAGACGTATGCAGCTTGTTCAGTAAAGCCTAGCTAAAAATTAAAAATATTTTCTTGGTAATAATCGTTGTTTTATACTATTCCATTCCTACAACATCTTTGGAATTACGTAATCTAAAGCGGTTTTGTTAAAAAGTTAAAATTAAAAAAAAAAATAGATTAACTTTATGTAGAGTTCGTAGAAAAATAAAATTTTATGATGTAATAATAATAATAATAATAATAATAATAATAATAATAATAATTAATAATATATAATAATAATAATAATAATAATAATAGTAATAAATAATATAATAATAATAATATAATAATATAATAATAATAATAATAATAATAATAAAATAATAATAATAATAATAATAATAATAATAATAATAATAATAATAATAATAATAATAATAATAATAATAATAATAATAATAATAATAATAATAATAATAATAATATAATAATATAATAATAATAATAATTAATACATAATAGTAATAATAATAATAATAAAATATAATAATAAATAATAATAATATATAATAATAATAATAATAATAATAATAATAATAATAATAATAATAATAATAATAATATAAATTTAGGAAAAACCGAATTTCTTTTTTCATTTTTCCTAATTCTCTTAAACATATTTCTCAGTTCTCTTTAGTACATTCATTTCACATACAAATTCTAAAGGAAATCTAAAGAATCTCAGTTTTCCCCTTAAAAGAAGTGTTTCCCATTGAAAATTAGTTAATACATTATTCCCTAACGATCTAGTTAAAAAAATAAAAAATAAATAAAAAATCCATTCCTATAACACAACAGGATATAATATATATATATATATATATATATATATAATATATAATATATAGATATATATATAATATTTTATATATATATATATATATTATACATACATATTTATATTATAATAAATAATATATATATATATAAATATATAATATATATATATATATATATATATATATATATATATATATATATATATATATATATATATATATATATATATATATATATATATATATATATATATATATAGTGACGTACGCAGGATTTTTTCATGATAAAAATTTCGGCTTTAAAGATGCTAAATATGAAATAATATTCCTCCAAATTTCATACGATATTTATAGCATTTGTCTATGGACGCAATATCAGTTGTAAAGACACCAGCCGAGTTAATTTCCGCGGATTCTCATCAAACTTATGTGAAATGTTTGAAATGATTTATAAAGAAAGAAAAATGTTAATTAAAAAAAGTTAAAAAATGAGCCTGAAAAAAAAAAGTGATCATCTCCAAATTTCATTTTTAAAGCCCATTTACTACCAGATTCTTATTCTTAAATTTTTTTTATAGGCGTATATAAATTCATAATGTTTAAGTAATATTTTTTTCTTTATTTTTTAGCACTTACCTGTAGGAAAATGTTCTTGCATACCATGCGTTCATTTACCACTAAAAATTACAATAAATGCTATTTCCTAACGATCTGGCAAAGAAAAAATATTTAAAAAAAAATAACCCATTCCTGTAATATAACACAATAGGTCATATATATATATATATATATATATATATATATATATATATATATATATATATATATATATATATATATATATATATATATATATATATATATATATATATATATATATATATATATATTGTAACCGAATGGATGGATGCCGGTTATTTTACGAGTTCGTTCTTGGCGACGAGAAGGTAACCTGCTTAAAGGAATAGATGAAAAACACACAACTTTATATTATATATATGTACATGAGAGCAGCTATAATTGTTGACCTACTGTGGGTAATAAATTTACTGTCTTTAACAATCGCTACTAAGTCCCTTTAAATGGATGTTAAACGGTGACACTACTACGTCGTGACACCAATGCTGTCTCTCCACAACTACTGTCGTCTATTATCTTCTCCAGTAGACACTCGATGACTCACTCTACGTTGGGGATTTACTCACTCCCTGGCTTCCCAATCAATGATCACAACTTTCGTAAGCTGACAAGTGGTCAGGTCCTACCACTCGCAAGGTAAATCACGTTGTCCAAAGTCTGGTAAGCCGCTTCACGTCCCAACACGACTAGCTGTTCTGTTGTTCCTAGGATATTAAATTCTGTTTCCGTTCTCCCACTAGCACCCGATTGCACGGGACTTGAATTACAACTTTGCTTACGACTTTCAGTTGTAAACTTGGCAATATAATTTCTGCTTCTCCGCAAGAATCACTTTTATTTTAATCGTTGCTTGAATACACTTTACAAAAACTCCACATATAAAAAGACGCCATTCTGCTGCCGATTTTCCTCACTTCAAATAATTTTACTTGGTTCGAAGATTTCGTAAAGTCACCCTATCACACGACTCCCCCTCAGAGATTGGTTGTCAAATCTCTAACAAGAAAAATAATTACACTTGTTCTTCCTCCTAGGCGCCTTTTTCGCCTCCGTCCGACTTTCGTACTCCAAAATCTTCCCTTGTACATTGGACAATTTTAGAACTGATCCTCGTGATCTTGTTTGTGGTGGCGAGTATTGACTTTCTTTAACTTGTTCACAATTCTCTACGTGCACTGGTTCTTGACCTTTGTTCATATTCTCCGGGCTTTCCCCAACTTCTTTCAACTCTTCGTATAGGGATTTCCTTGTTACTTCTGGTGTTCTTAAGGCATCTGCTGAATTAGTAGCTGTCTCTTCAATTTCTGACTGTCCAGTCCCAGGTACAGACTTTCTTTCTCCACTTGGTCGAAGGGTATTTCTTCTTCCAAATCACTCATGTCGCTTGGTATTGAGGCCAACGTATAACTGTTCTCCGGGAACCGCAGCAACACCTCAGACTTCCGGATGTCAAAGTCACTGCTCCCGTCACTACCTGTATCATTGTTATCAAACCAGTCCAGCTGTTTGCCCTGGCAATTCAACTAGGTTGAAGAGCACAGAGTCATAGGCTCGTTTGTGTCCCCAGCATGAATGTTATCAACTGGCCAATCTGTTACAGCTGCAATATCTTCCGTTTTTGACGCTGCTGTAGCTATAACCTTTCAGCATCGCCACGCCCTTCTTTAACTGGGCACATTTCTTCTTTTTCCGTCCACGATACCGACCGAATGGTTTCTTACTCCACAAAATTGTACGCTGTTCCGGGGTTGCGTCCACCCCTGACCAAAGGGTTACGCCCGTTTTCGACCGACTGGTCCAATGCAAATTTGACCGACTGGTTCTTCCCACATTTGACCGGACTGGTTGTTCGCACACTTGACCGACTGGTTGTTCCCACTTGACGACTGTTCTTCTCTCACAACTATGACCGACCTGGTTTCTTCTCACACTTGGACCGACTGGTTCTTCCCAACACTTGATCCGACTAGTTTATTTCCACATTTGGACCAAAATGGTTCTTCCCAGATTTGACCCGACTGGTTCTTCACCATTGCCACTAATTAAATTCTTTCACCATTTGGATATCTGTGCTGTTCCATTATCATAGATAAGTTCCAGATATTCGATCGACTTGTTATTTCCAGATTTGACCAACTGGTCTCTCCATTGCCACGTACTGAAATTCTTCCACCATTTGGCCGACTGGTCCTTCTCCATTTCATTGATAAGTTCTTCCCACATTTGACTGACTGATCCTTCTCCAGTCCACTGGATAAGTTCTTCAAAATCTTCCACTGGGGGAACACGTTTCCGATGTCTCTCTACCATCAAGCTGTACTTTAAAATCGATAGTAAGGAGTCAATTGGATACTACCATCTCTACATAATTGATTTCTCCCATCAGTTCTGTAAACCCAAGTTGTTACTTCATCTGTTTGTTGCATCTGTCCTCTTTCGCACTTTTGCTGGTCGCTGCTGTAAAGGGCTAAGGCCCGTCGTCACAAACTCTTTTGCCTCCGGATTCAGTATCGACCAGCCCTGATTAACCGGGATACTTGCTTGCGCGCCCATTACTGTGGTTGGCTCCGGCTCATTCCCGGTAATGGCGGAGCGGTCTCGTTTCCCGAGACTACTTGTTTTCTCTTCTTTCTCAATTCTTCCACTTCTGCCTTCATAGGATATGACTCTCACAAATGTCCACTTATCGCACAGAAAACATTTGCGTTCATCAACACCGAGAGCCCTTGCACTATTTTCAGTGCGTTCTCCACCACCTCTTTGCTCTCCTTGCTGACATCTGTCTCTGGTCCTAGTCTTCATTCCACAGTTGGCAATTGTGTGTTCACTGCTACCACACACCAAACACCACCCTCTAAATCTCCAGCAGTCTCTCTTTTATATGTTCCATACTATTGCAACAGTGATGGCACCGCTTACCTTGTTGTCCTCTCATACCTTCAGTATACCGGCCAGTTTATTCTTCTATGTCTCTCACCTGGGAGGGTACCGGTCTACCGTACCGTACTTGGTCCGCATACGTTGGTCGTTCCGGTCTTTCTCCCTGCAATGTCGCCCATATTGGAATCGCGGCAGTTTCGGGTTCCTCATTTTCTTGTTCTTCAAGTTTGTCCTCTTCTTGGGCCCAATTGACAACGTCTTTCCATCTAATTTTTGCACTTTCTTTCTCCTCTCCCATCCGGACTTTAAATCTCCTAGCCATTTTCTTCGGGAGATTTTCAAAACTTTTTTAACATCTCCAAGCCCCTTTGATCCTCCTTTGTAACTGCCTCTTATGTCGTTTGCAATCTTAGAGCAAACTCTGCAAACTTCTCATTTTTCTTCATTTCTATTCTCCAGAACTTCCTTTGTAAATCTAGAATTTCACTCTCTTTTTCCTCTTTACATCAGCTTCTTAGTCTTGCCACTACTCGTAGATAGCTCATTTTGGCCCTGTAGATACTATAATAAGTTCGCAAAGACGGGCCCTCCAAAATTTTGTCTCTCCCTAGTTGTTCTCTGTCATATCTTTCGAAATCTTCGATGAAAGCATCGAAGGTTTGAACTTTCTCCTTTCCATATTTTAGAGGCTTAACAGCCTTCACACTTGCCTTACTGAATGTTCTTAAGACCTCCAGAAGTTCTCCAGCCAGAATGATGAGGACTCTATTTACTGCCATATTTGGCTCCATCCCCGTTTTTTCTAACTCGACAAGTCTCTTCAGCCACAGCTTTCCCCCTTTGTCCAGTTCGCTGTCTTCAACGGAATCGCTTTCTGTAGCCGAGCTCTCATCTATGGTGTACTTTCTGGCTGTCCTTCTCTTCTTATTTCTTTTCTTTCTTGCTTGTTCTTGATCACTTCCGCTGTTACTATCACTCCTACTTCTGAAAGCACTGCTATCCATTTCGTCCGAAGTGTCGCGTCGGTACTTCAATTCG
>JABUQX010000851.1:7500-15000 GCA_015478945.1 Trachelipus rathkii
TATAATATTTTCTAGTTTCTTATCAAGTTTTCAAAGCTTGATTGATTAGTTTGGTGTTACCATGTAATTTGGAACTGTAGGTTTATAACCTTTCTTAAAGTTCATTTTTACTTTTACCACAATCGTTATTTTCTAAGGTTAGTTTTTTATTCTACTTTACTGGCCTATATACTTTGGTCATTAACTACTGTAAGTGTTAGTAAAGCTTGATTATACAATTAAAAATATTAAAGCCTATGGTAACGTATCTTGGTCTTGGAACTTGCATTCGTATACCAGGTTAGGAACCATTTCTACTTTTAAAATCTAAACATTATAAAAGCGGCAAATATTTATTTATTTTTTTTTATATTTTTTTTTACGATACGCTAAGCACTAGTTTTCATTCTTAAAGTTATTAGTAGTAACATGGTTAATAAGAAAAAATAGTTCTTTAAGCATTAGTAAAGCATTAGTAAGAAAGATTATTAATATTTAAAAGTTATTAGCAAAGATGCTGACCACAATTCTAATTACTCGTCAGTAATAAAATTGTTGTGTTTACATAAAGATGCTAATGTAGAAGTATTAATATAAGAATGTTAATAGAAAAGTTTAATATAGTAAGCTATAACAGATGTTAATACTATTATTTTTTATTTTAAGATTAGATTATCATGCTCTAAAACTAAAACAAGTTGTTAGTTTTACAAAACAAAATTTTAGTCTAACTTTAAAGTAAGAGTATTAATGCTATTGACTAAAAGTACTAGAACCCAGAATCATTAAAAGTATTAGTGCTATTAACTAAAATATTAGTGTTATCAACTAAAAATATTAGTGCTATCAACTAAAAGTATTAGTGCTATTAACTAAAGGTATTAGTGTTATTAACTAAAAAGATTAGTGTTATCAACTAAAGGTATTAGTGTTATTAACTAAAAATATTAGTGCTATCAACTAAAAGTATTAGTGTTATTAACTAAAGGTATTAGTGTTATTAACTAAAAAGATTAGTGTTATCAACTAAAGTATGTCATGGAATAGTTATATTTCATGGTTTATGTCTAGATGTAAGACACAAAATTTACATGAGTTAGATATCAAGATATCAATTTCCTCATTGGAACGATGGAGTTATTGTTTTTCATTATTTTTCTTTTTTAAAAAGAAACTTTTCTTTTTTGAAATGATTTTTTAAAATATTTTAAAATAACTGGCCCCCCTTTCGTAAGTGAGGTGTAACCCCGGCGGGATATCGGAATTAAAATAATAAAAACAAGTAGTGAAAAAAAAAAAATTTTCCTCCAACATTTTGGTATTTCGGACCAATTTGTAAATCGGAATATCATAGACACTGTCTATATTAAATTAATAATATCCTCTTAAGATTAAAAAATATCTTCGGAAAGATCTTAAAAGAATCTTTTCTTAAAAAAAAATTAATAAGAACTCTTAATAAGTAAGAAATAAGGTCTTAAATTACATTAATTTTACGATTATTCATCTATGTTTAAATCTATACAAAAGCTAGAAGTACTCTAATATGTGATGTTTGCATCCACGAGTTCTCTCATCTAAAACAAATTTGACAGACTGAGGAGAGTAGGATCTTCGCTATCTCCTGTCTCGTCAATGTCACACATTTAAAGCGAGGATAAGACAACAGGATCTTCGCTATAGTTCCTTTAGGTCTTTTCACACGGCTCTATGTTATTTGAACATTTATGGTTTATCGGGAGGAACGTCGTGACGTCTTACAACACAGCTACAAGGATAAGTTTATACAAAAGAAATCTATGAAGACAACTAGAATACCTAAACTTATAGAATAAACAACTGTAAAGCAATTTTTAGACTAAGACTACTGAAGACTGTCATAAAATCTATGTTATGAGGATGTATTTTTCATGTGTCGGTGGCAATTATAAGCCTCTTTTAACATTTTCCGGAGATTTTTCCCATACCCATTGGGCAAAATTCTCACTACGTCGGCTCTCGAGACTGATCTACCAAATGCTCCCTTGGTATCGCTCTACCAACAGAAAAGAAACTTCATTGCATCCTAATCACAATTGTGAAATACATCTTTAAAATCATGCCTATAATAAGTAAGTAAGCAATATAAAAAAACTATATACTAAACAAATAGATTTATACCCTTATATCCATCCAAAATTTTGACTGAGTTTCTATATTTCATGGCTAAAGGTAGCCTCTGCCACTCGAACCAGCATCTGTCGCTTGATTTGTGACCTCGATAAGATTGGATTGGGAAGCAATTTGAGGGTTGGCTTGTCCCAATACAGCTCATTTTTCAAATGTTCTTAGAAACGTGTGGTCAAAGCTTTTGATGTGTTGCTAATGACTAGGGGAAACTCTAAATTAAGAAATGGAATATCGGTCAAAACTACTATATATAGTAAACAGAAATAAAAACAAAGCAAAAATACAGCAGTGTTCTTTCTTAAATTGATGAGAAAGTCGGGTATCTTATCCTCATTTTACTCTGACTCTTACCAAAGGAGTACCCTGTCAGTAACTTCGTTCCCGGTAAAAAGAGTGTTTTGGAAAAAGATCTCGGACAATTTCTCGGATTTCAGGATCAATCATCTTAAAACTCAAAACAATGTTACCATCTCTCCTTTCCTTTCTCTATAAACTAAGGGTACTTTGCCGTATCTGAATCCTCAGCGAATAGGGTCTTTAGGGAGAAGTGTGGCAGATGTTTCTTGTTTAAAATCAGTCAATTTATAGAACATATTTGTAAAAAAGAAAACTTAATCCAATCTAAGGAAACGTGCAAATTAGAAACGTAATAGCTACAATATTGCAAAAAATGTTTTCTTAATCCACTAAAATCTAGCCTAAAAGGGGATGCGGTTGTCTAAACTCCTCTCATTATACAGCGTCTCACTTGGCATTTTGCTATAAGAGTGCTCTCACGGTTTCGCTTCAGAAATTCAAACCAACTTGCAGGGATCCTGAATGATACAGTGTACGCTTCATGTATTAGAGCACAGATTTAACAAAAACCAATAAAGTGTATATTCTGGAGAAAAACATTCACAGAAATCCCTTAAAAATCAATCAATTATTAGCTATATGTGCAGTTGATTGTTAATCCAGACTAGCTTAAATTTAAATGAAACAAAACTACAATCAAACTATCTACCGACCAACAAATTCATCCTGACGTAACTACCTTTGTGCTTGACTTCGTTCAAACGTTTGTCTGGCTATCACCTTCTGATCAACTGAGCTTTACCGCCCTTGCCGAAACCTTTTTATTTGAGCCTACCTGCGCTCTTGTAAGTGCTCGAAGGGGTGAATCAGGATGATTCAGGTGTGATTTTGGATGTCTTTTACAGCTGTCGGTGCTTATCCCATCAGTCACCAGCATAACTGTCTCTGCCATCTCCAACAAACTATCTAAACCTTTGTCGAAACTTCTTGTAATCGTAGACTAGGAAGAACCTTTGGTGAGGCAAACATCATGTAAGTAATTTGTTTCTACAGCATAATAAACAGCAAAAAAAAAGAAATTAGATTAAAGCAAACCTAATGTTAATCAATCTTAATCCAATCTAACATCAATTACTTATTACCTATACTCGTCCGAGTTGGGCATTTAAAAGTATGAAATAAAAAATGCTGTACAAAATAGTGCTTCAGCACAGAAGAATAAAAGATTCTTAGAAAGAGATTGTAGAACATCAAAAGAATGATTAGGCAATCTAATGTGCCTGGTCATCAGTACATCTCAAAGTGAGTGGTGTTGCTCACTTACATATATATATATATATATATATATATATATATATATATATATATATATATATATATATATATATATATATATATATATATATATATATATATATATATATATATAATTTTTTTTGAAGTATCTCCCTACTTTCTTTGCTACGCTCTAAACGGAATATGGATAAATAGCGAATAGTAAATAGTAAGATATTCTTTCAAACGCATATATACAATGGATATATGGGGAAATGGGCATTAAGTCTGGCATCGGCACTTACGTCTAAAAGATCAGGCGGGGAATCCGCGGCCTGTACTACATGCTTCTTAAGACTTACAGTTTTTTGGTCGGACTGGCGGGATGGGACTTATATAAATGCTTCTACTCCTTTCTGAAGGGTTTTCAGGGAAAACCTGTGTCAAAAAACTAGGACTATTTATGCTATTATCCAAATTTCTTTCTTGTTTAGGGGAAGTACTTTATCAATTTTTACTCCTTTTCCTACCTCTAAAAGATGTTTTTTATCAACGAGGTATTCGAATGGTTAAAACTAGCGTGCAACCTACATTCAAAAATTTGTCTTTGTTTGATCTTTTCAGTACTCAAAATTGAAGTAAATTCTCTATATTTACGGTCTTAATTTGAAAAGAAAATGAGTGCTTTATCTATCTTTTCTAAACCTAAAATTGAGAAGCAAAATTTAGGACTACTTTGTCTTTCTTTTCTCTTAAAAGCGCCTTAGCAAGTGCCATTAACTACATTGACAAACTCTTTGTCCTCTCACCGCATTATATAATCTTTTGGTCTTAACTTACGAAAAGAAGATAGTGATTCAACTCAGACAAAACAGAATACGATTTGGTTAATGCTAGAATCATTTTATCCATTAAAAACCCTATCATGAATTAAAAAGATATTAAGCTGACTGCTCTTGAACGTACAGAATGACAAAACAAAAGATCATACGCAAAATGGTAAAAACTTCAAGAGATAAAAACATTATCTATGAAAAATAGGATCAAATCTTTACTTAAAACTCATAGGACAAACTTGGCTTTCCTTGGCTCCGGAATCAAGTGATTCTGTTGTCACTCTCTCTCCTTTCTCTCTCCAATCTCTCCACAAACTCAACTGATTTGTCTCGTTTCGAACCTCGTAGGTGGTGTCCAGTCACCGTTGGAGACTGTTCTGCGCTTCAAACCAGAAAATTTGGGGTCTTGAAGATATTTTGCTACGGTCTATTCTCTCTTAAACAAAAAAAATAAGGCATTAGGCATATATTATACACTTTATTATATATATATAGATACCTTCCATAACCGAAGCCATATATAAGATATATATTATATATATATATATATATATATATATATATATATATATATATATATATATATATATATATATATATATATATATATCAGTAAAAGGAGTTATAGGGCATACGGCTCTTATGTTGCTCGGTACTTAGGCTACTCTGTCCCCCCTTCCCTTGGGTTTGTTGCCAGCTAGGCTTGTAACAACTTGAGATCAGCTTCCTACTATCTACCAGCATGCATTTGGGGATTTATTATTGCCATGGGCGCTGGTTTACTCTGTCCCTATCCCATCTCTTGGGTTCGTTGCCAGCTAGGCTCGTAACAACTTTGAGATCAGTTCTCCAACTACCCACCAACGTGATTACCCGTAGATTGAATGCCTCTCGCAACTGGCGGAAATGCTTGCTATAAATGCTTTGATGGTTTTCGGGTGAATTGCTCGGAGACGTCCTGTTCCGCTATCTTTTCGACCCTAACATGCTTAGTATTTAAATGTTAAAATGTTACCCTGCCCTTTCTTATTTGAAAAGAAATATTCTAGATCATAATATCTCTATACTGCTTTTAACAGGGTAGAAAAACTTTACACACAAAATGAAGAAACAAACCAATTTCAGTCCTATCTAAATAGCTTAAAAATAGATCCATCTCTGTTCTACATGTATAGGTATATCGTATACAGACAGATATTCGTATGCATTCACACATACATGTATATATATATATATATATATATATATATATATATATATATTATATATTATATATATATATATATAATATATATATATATATATATATATATATATATATATATATATATAATATATTATATATATTTAGGTATCAAAAATTTGATAAAAATGACAGTCATTTCTGTTCTTTTTTAATTCATTAAGTGGCTTGGAATGATCGAGAAATGATTTTTTAAACAAAATTACACATCTGTGCTATAGAGGCGGAGTCACCTCTTTCTTCGGAATTCTATCTAGAATATACATAAAAGAAAAATTGATTGACGAAACATGCCATTCGATCAATTTAGGTATCTTTTTAAAGGTTTTGAATTCCATCTTTAAATGTACATAAAAAGTAATAGAAAGGTTCTTGGTCAATCGCACAGATATAGAGCTAAACTTGCCTTTTTTATGACAAACTAAAAAATATTTACTAAAGGAATGGAACTGCGCTTTTTCACAAATGAAACAGAAATTTATTCAAAATTATTACTTAACATGTCTCATATTTGAGACTGGGAAATTTTTAATGGGAATTGCACACTCATTCATGGGGGAGGAAGCAGACTATCCATATTGTTTGTAAATACCAGTTTTATTGTATGTGTCCCGGTACATGCACATAATGGGCACCCACACACATACATACACACATAAACACTTATATATACATAAATGTATATATATATATATATAATATATATATATATATATATATATATAATATATATATATTATATAATATATATATATATATATATATATATATATATATATATATATATATATCTTAAACTTTTCTTTCTCTCATATGGTGTGATACTCATTAAATTATTCCTCTTTAATCATATCTCCCTCTCCAATCCTTCCTTGTTTGAATACAATTTCGTGCAAGGTATAAGGGATGGAAAGGTCATATTTCCTCCTTTGATGATAGGGGCCTCTCTCGGTGTCCCTCTCTATTTCTTTAAAAGGAGATAAATGAATTTTGGTGACATGTTTGCCCCCACAAATTATCATCTTTTGGCATAGATTGATACTGACATTCATGCTTTCTAAAGCGTTGGTTCCGAGCAATAGGTTCCAAGGAACATCTAATTCATGTATGAGAAATCGTGTCCTTTTATATTGGTCTGCTAATTTGAAGTACAGTTCTATTTCCCGATAGGGCCGTGGGTTCTCACCACTCAGACCTCTGATTCTTATTTTTGTTAATTTACACAACGCTATGGTCTTCTCTTTCCTTCCGAGTTCATTTAACGTATGACGTGTAATAAAACTGAATGTCGAAGAGGTGTTTAAAACTGTAATGGAGTTTAATCCCTCTTGTTCTTTCTTGAAAGCTAAAATAGCACTGAAAAAATACTGTTTTCCCTTCTGATTGATTTTCTCTTCTTCTTCAAGGTGATCATTGGCTGCCTGCAAATTCTCTGATTGACTCGAATTGTCTTTGATAGTGGAAGTGTGCCTCTGTTTTGGCTTGGCTCCCGAGGACTCAGAACTGTGAAGAGGGGAGGATAAAGTTTCTTCTTCTTTTTGCTCCTGTCTTCTGAACAGTGGTTTCGCTTGAGCGGCACCGTCTTTTATAGTGGAAGTGTGCCTCTGTTTTGGCTTGGCTCCCGAGGACTCAGAACTGTGAAGAGGGGAGGATAAAGTTTCTTCTTCCTTTTGCTCCTGTCTTCTGAACAGTGGTCTCGCT
>JABUQX010000851.1:30000-33184 GCA_015478945.1 Trachelipus rathkii
GCCGGCCGTAATGGTAAGGATGGTAGTTTCAAAAATATGTTGCTCCCACATCATTCACAAATCGATACGAATTTGGAAACGTTTTTTTGCATGTTTAAATTAATAGGATATAGATTATTATTTATTAACTATTATTTATTATTATTATTTATAATTATTTATTATTATTTATTATTATTATTTAATTTATTATTAAGCTACTTTTATGTTTCTATTTGAAGATTTTTTTCTTAAAAAAAAAAAAAAATTTTAGATAACTATTACTTTAAGAATTCGCCTTAGCTATATTACATCTCTGCACTCATGACGTCAGAGATTGTTTATTTTTTATTTTGCACAGATATGCAGTTTATTCAAATTGCTTATGAACGCAGTTACGATTCTTCGAAGGCATGCGAATTGTAGTTAGTAACACAATACACATTGAGCGATGCAAGCTATTTGCATTACTCAAGAATTTTAATTAATTGCTCTATATTATTTTTTAAGTCGTAAATGTATCATTGATGTAAGGTCTAACTTCTTGAATTTCTATTTGATTTGTTAATAACTTAGGGATGTTGTTTAATTTGCTTTTGCAAGGCTTTAAATTTTGCATGGTTAATAAAAAATACATTTCAGGCTTCCAGAGTTTGTGGGGAATAAATGCAGGGTTGGCAAAAAGCCATGGAGATTTCGCTTTTTGGTTATGGTTAATTGGCTATTTGACCCTTATATGAAAAATTATAAAGGGTCAAAAAGCCCACTTTAACTTCCATAGTTTTTGCTGAATAAATGCCAGCTAAAAATCTTGATGTAAACTTACTGGTAATAATTTAGTTTGGCACAGTCACTTATTATCAGGGCTGGGGATTTTTTTGTTTTTTTTTTTAGAAAATCAATTTTTGTTTTGATTTTTTTGTAATTTTTTTTTTGTTATATTTTTTTAGGCACAAATTGCTTTTATTATTATTTTTATAAAATTAGTAAATAATCCTAATTATTACCTAATTAATAAAAAGTTTAGTAAATATAATTATTAATAATTAATAAGTTATATATATATATATATATATATATACTATATTATTATATATATAATATAATATATATATAATATAATATATATATATATATATATATATTATATATAATAATTTGAATACTCTAATTTTATTTATTTCTTTATTAAATAATTTAAACATTTATGTAATTTTACTTATTATATAGATGAATATACTTATCATTATTAGGTGATAACTATGATTAATTATTAATGATTAATCATCAAAATCAATGATTTTTTTTTATAAAAAATCATGAAAATCAAATTGATTTAAATCCTTTATTTTTTTTATTGCAACCCTTGTTTAATTATTAGGACTTTTCTAGTTTATATAAAAAATGATAAAAAAAAAGTATAATGATTGAATATATATATATATACTTTAAATATATATATATATATATATATATATATAATATATATAATTATATATATATATATATATATTATATATATATATATATATATATATAGATATATATATAGTATATTATAATTATATATATAATATATTATATATATAAAAAATAACGGTAATTATTTTTCCAATAACTGCCTCTTAAACAGAATTATAAAAATCATCAGCATAGACTCTAAAAAAATAGTAATGAAGAATAAAAAAAAATTATTTGTCGTCTCTTTTTAGGAAAAAAAGTTACAAACTCTCAAAAGTTGTAAAACCCTATATGATTTGTTATTAAAAAAAAAACGAAAAATTTTTTTTTTTTTGAAAATCACAGGATAATACTCTAAAAAAAATAATAAGAAGAATAATAAGAAAACGAAATCGGCAGTCTCTTTAGGAAAAAAGTTACGCCTCTGAAAGTTTAAAATTTCCCATAGACTTTCTTATAAAAAATTAGTGGGCCTCGTGCTCGTTTTGGGCCATCCTAGTTTAGGTTATGATAAGATTTGTTTATTCTACATATAGATTTTCTCTGTGTATACCTTACAAAACTATCATAAACCTGACTTGAGGCCAGAAATGAGACCTAACTGGAATCGATCATATTGAAAGTCTATGGGGATTTTTAAACAACTTTGAGAGGCCTGTAACTTTTTTCCTAAAGAGAGAGCGAACAAATAATTTTTTTTTTTTTTATTCTTCATTACTATTTTTTTAGAGTCTATGCTGTGATTTTATAAAAATCTGTTTAGTGGCAGTTATTGGAATAATTACCAAAATAACAATTTATTATAATAATCAGAGGCATGTTCTGATTGGAAATGGAGTATTCCTTTGACTATTTTTTTTTTTGTAAAGACCAAATTGAATATTGGACAAAACATCTATAAAGATTAATTCAAAGTTGTATTATATATATATATATATATATTATATACTATAATATATATATATATATATCATATATATATATATATCAATATATATAGTATAAATATATATATATATATATATATATATATTAATATGGCAATATTTGTAGATACTGTATGTGATTACCTCGAGGTATTAAACTTTACGCTAACCTACCTAACTTAACCTAACCTAAATTAATTTTTCCCTTTATATACCAGTTTGTGATCGTAAAATCTTCCGGAGGTTATGGATACTACCTAGCTGTGGGTTGTTAAAGTACAGTATCTGATCAAATATTCCTATATATATATAATTAATATATATATATTATATATATATATATCTATATAATATTATAAATATTATTATATATATATATATATATATATATATATATATATATATATAATTATATATATATATATTATATATATATATATATAATATATATATATATATATTAGCGTCAGGGGGGGTGACCAGGCCCGCCTCTTTAGGAGGGTGATTCGGTCCACTCTAAATAATAAAAAAATAATAATAAAAATAATTTCCGCATCATTTAATAGCCCCGCGGTAGTACTACAAGTTTTTAGATCATCTTTAATTCATTTAATTCTGGAAGTTTTATATTTTTAAAAATGTTAGAAATTAGGGTACAAATAAATTTTTAATAGAACTTCACTTTTGAAAAATGTGGTTTTTTTAACTTCGTTATAAAATGAAAATTGTGGGATCGATTTAATTATTTTTTCAGTGGTAACTCGAGTAATGTTAGCTTTAACTGACAGTAAATTTTTGTCCAAGCAGTATTAGTGGCA
>JABUQX010000852.1:0-22500 GCA_015478945.1 Trachelipus rathkii
GTTTAATCTAACTATAAAGTATGCTCATAGTACGTTGAGTAAGTAATTTGGATAATAATCTAATAGATAATGAGATTGAGATTAACAAAATTTGATATTAAAAGAGTATATAGTGTAGCAACGTGGTAAATAAATTGATATAAGAATCATGGTCTTCGATTAAGGAGATTTATTATAGGAGTTAAGTCAGTGTATTATAGTAGGTGAAGGTATTGTAAATATATTCATATAAACGCTTAAATGAAAGATACGTGGCTTGATATTTTCTATGGTACCAATTTAATCATAAGGTTAAAGTAGTGCAGGTTAGTGAACTGGAGAAGTAGGGTTTATAGTAGTGTAAATGTACAAGGGTTAGGAAATATGTAAAATTTTAGAAAATAATATAGTTTTTTGTTATAATAATTATGTAAATTATTTATAGAGATTTTGCCAATTAACTAGATCTTATTATTGTGAGCAGTTATAAGTAATAGAGTTTGTTAGAGTGAACTCAAAAACACAATTTTTTGAGTCACAATGGTCCATAGGAGAATATACAGAGACTACGATTGCAACATGTTAGAATTTAGTAACTTACAAATGAAAGTTACATGGTTAAGATTGAGGTTTTTATTTGAATGTATGTATTATTTATGTGAGAATTGTCTAAATGGAATTTGTTACCAGTAGTTTTATATTAAAATTTTTGTACCATATATCGTTTCTCATTTTAGCTCATTAATACAATTATTTTATTCATTAAATTAAGGAAATATCTTAGATTTCACACAATGGCTTAATTTACCAAAATTTTCGAGACATAATTAGTTTTATATATACGAACTGACTGGGATATATATTAAAGTGAGATTTATAATATGAGAACGATTAAGACTTATATTATCCAATGTGGGAACATTTTAATAGTAAATAATTTTTGAGATGAATATTCACTCATATGTTTTTAAAGATAAAAACTCATCGAGTTGTGGCGAAATGAAATAAACCTATGTGATTTGAGTGGTATTAAGTATCACTATGAGATAGTGACTCAAAGATGAAAAATAATAGCCACACAAAGAATTTAAAAGTATGTATTTTTAATAAGTATTCTAAGTTAGGCTTTATGTTTATAAATTTTACGAAAATATATAGGTATAAATAATATATGAAATGAACTTAACCAGTATATAAAAAAGGCAAAGACATTATCAGTGCTTGCAAGAAATTAATTATTATTATAGCAAGTTATAATAGTTAATTAATAAGGACCTGTAAAAAGATAATACTTTAAAGGGGGGAATAGAATTATAGGATGTAAGAAGTATTTAAAGCTTATTTAAAATGTGTGATAATTAATAATTTCTATTAAATTTAGCGAGTGCAGATAAGGAGTTGGTTCACAAATACTCTAATTTTTTTCAATCGCTTCTTCATTTCGTTTTAATATACTTTATGCAAAGTATATTATATATTAGATTTACGATATAAAGTTTGGTAAGACCCAATTAGTTTGGTATTTGAGTGTACCCCGTTACTGGTCACAGAGTGTTAATATTTGGAATTATTGGTGTTACTTGTTAACATTAGTTAGGTCCTCATTATTTTGCAAACGACTCATGCTAGTGTCCTGATTTGAGTAACTAATATCATATACTATAGTATACTACATATATATCTATACTTATATATATATATATTACTATACGTAGTATATTTTGGTATGAAATCTATTCACTGATAGGAGCGTTAGTTACCTATAAGCACTGTTTGATGTTTGTATTTTTTATATATAGTGAATCCTGTAAGTCAAATATAAGGTATTAACCAGATATACAGTAACTGAAAAATCATTCATTGTTACTTCATAATTTTAACAAAAAGTAGTGTATAGAAGATTTTAGGGAAATTAATATGATCAGTATTTAAGCTATATACATCTAATCATTATGGATTGTAAATAGTTCTGGAAAAGTTACTTGAAAAGGTCATAGAGAGATAATTATATATATTATGAGAAAATAACAAGGTATTGTACGACTCCCAGCAATATAGGTTAGAAAGGAAGATCAATTAAGATGAACAAGACGCCCTTTCAGAGAGTGTTATGATATATTACATTACTCGAATTGAGAGTGCATTGTATTGTGTGTAGCAATGAGCCAACCGGGATATATGATCTCTTACGCATTATGATCTACTGAGATTTGCTGAGTATACAGCTTCCCTCGAGATTCATTAATGGTCTGAGAAGTTTACTGCCTAATATTGGAGATATGAGTGGATAGTGAGTTGCACACATGTTAGGTGTGTAGATTGATTAAGAGTATTGTGTGGTCAATTGAATACACAAGTAGAAAAGCGATGTTTCACATATACATTAAATGGCAAAGAAGTGTCACCAAATGTATCTAAGATAGAGTTGGTCTCCCCATCAAGTGGTGTTCATGAGATGCAGCGGTGTTATCCATTATCTGAGAGTGAATTCCTAACGATCAGAGTACTAAAAAAGAAAGCATATGCACTGTTAAACGCAAGGACATAAATGTAAAGATTCTAAGTTTGACAGATACCAATAAGTGATATTCTTCAGTTAAGGAATAGTGAAAGATGTATAGAGATTCATGATATCTCAAGATAAATTCTTTCTGAATGGGCCAAAAGATAAGTGGCAAATGAAATTTAATAGTAAAAAGTTATGGTTCTTCATCTAGGTTACTCAAATAAAAGTTTAACTACAATATGAATGGGGGATTGGCTTGAGTTCTGTGGACCAAGAAAATAGACTTTAGGTGTAAGATTCATAAGCAGTGTAATATTGAGAGTAGCCTAATACAGTGTTTTGTGAAGCAAGGGAATAAAGCTAATAATTAAAGATAGCTGGGATAATAATAAACACAATGTCGTTTACAAGATCAAGGAGTTAAGTTTTAAGTAAACTGTATAGCGTGGGTGGGGTGACCAGCTTGGCCGCCTTTTTGGGGGGGTGGTGAATTGAAACCGATGTAAATACTATATAAAAAAAAATAATTTTTTTTTTTTTTGTTGCTCATTCAATAGCCATGCCGCCATGCCTTTGTACAAGTTTTATTTAGATTTCTTTAATTCTAGAGGGTCTTTATATTTTGTAAAAATATTAATATATTATATTAGTAGTATAAAATGTCCTTAAATAGATTTCACTTTTGAAAAACTGTGATTTTTTTTTTAACTTTGTTTATAAAATGAAAAGTTGTGGACAGATTTTAATTATTTTTCTTCAGTGGTAATTACAGTTGATATCGTTTAGCTTTATAACTTGGCAACGTAAATTCTATGTTCCAAACAGTAGACATAACTGGTTTAAATTTACATGGGCCTAACTTGAACCCAATTCACTCCCCAACCTCATAAACATTGATGATTTGGGGTGAAATTTCATCTCAAATGAAATTACAATTTTCTTCTATTCTTATTAAGTCTTTCATCACATATAGATAATTATGATTTAATAAAAGTTTCTTCTACTTAATAGTAGAACTCATTAAAACCCACATTAGATTTAAAATATGAATTTCATTCCAAAAACTTTAATAAACCCATTTCTGTGTGAAAATTGAATTTTACGCACGGCGGGACTATTTTTGAGATTAACTTATTTATGTAACTATTCATTATTGACATTTTAATTCTGTTTTATATATTAATTATTTAATAATACTAGCTATAACTTTAATGAGGTCGCAATACAAATCACACTCTAGAGCAAATTTAATATAAGTAGGTAGAATTATTACATTTATTATAGAACATCAAAAGAAATTATTACTAATATATAGTCCATGTATTTAAATTTTTCACCCCTTCGAAGTAAGTCTAAATGAGTTTTATTTTAAACCTTTAATAAAACGATTATAATTATTATTAGAAATAACATTATTTCATTTTTTTTTGTGGTGCTTGATTTATCTTGCGATATTATTTTTGCAAGCAGAAATAAATTTTAAAAGTGTATTCCGGATGAATAATATGTGGGAACGAAGTTATACCTAATCAGTTGCGCTACAGTCACCCTCTATTCACACCTCACCTGAGAGCTGAAGCTAAGTTAGGTCTATGTTAGCACCAGTATAAGTTAGTATGTGTAGGCATGAAGATTGGGCACCTTATTAAAAAAAAACTTAGATATGGCAAGAGAGAGTTCAAGTAGACGCAACAAGGATGATTTCTTGGCTTTAAGGGTATAAGGCTATAAGGAGAGAGCTACAAGGAGTTAGAATGTTTTCTTAAGAAAGGCGATTTGCTCAGAGGGGACATGATAAAAGTCTACTAAATATTTACATATAACTGAAAACTAAAAGGGTGTGCAATTGCTTTAATTGCGAGAACCAAGGCTGGCATAGTAAAGTAAAAATTAAGAAGAAAGATTAATATTAATAGGCTTGTTAAATTTTGGAATGGTTGGCCACAGGATGTTGCTGAAGTTTGACTTGATTGGGTAACATTAGAAAGGCATTGGAACTCAGAGTATCACTTGATGCGATTAGGTACATATAGCATATTTTGAATAAATCAAATTGGTGTGTTTTAGTTACAGTAGTTGTTAAGTTTAAACTGCATGTTATTACTGTGAGAGTTATTAAAGCGTACTGAGAGTATAGTAGATGGTGTATCCAATGTATCTTATACCTTGAGTTAATAGGTAGCTCTTTAGTGTATGGAGCATCTGCAGTGAAGTATTGACAAACCCTATGGGAGTTGCTTTGTAGGAATTCGCATGTAACATGTTGCATTGGTGATCTGTTTCTGTAGTGTGCATTGACTGGGACAGTCCTTGAGATAGGTCTCCATGTGGATTCTTCTTCTGTTTTTGTTTCTAATCGTTCTAAAAATTTAGTGCTATTTTCTTGGTTGAGTCATCATTTAGTAGTAGTCTTGTGTTATCAATGCTCTTTCAAATAATATGTTAGTTAGCTGAAGTGTGTATGTGTGTGATGAATGGTTTTTTTTTTCGTGTGTGGTATGAGGAATATTCACCTCTAGGATATTGTTTGTATAGATACGCCCCCTGCTGGGGATAGATGAGGCCTTGTTTTAATCTGGGTGAATGGGGTTGGAGAAGGTGGCAAAGTTCTGATATGAACAGTGTTATAGTAGGGTTTTTGAAAAGAATTTGAGTGCCTATCATAGTCTAGGTGATTTGTTGCTCCGATATAGGTATAGTTATCTTTGTTTCATCCATGTGAGTGTCTCGTTGAGGTAATTGAAGTGTAACATCCTGTCTATAAATTGAGTGACTGTTTTATGTGAGTTTGAGTTTTTTCTCAATCGTGTTTCCCTTGGTGGAAAGTGGATAGTGGATGCCATACTGGTGAAGTGGAGTTCAGTAATTGGCGGATAAATTGTTTATATATGGTGATGGATATCTGTTTGTTATTTCTGATGTAGTACCTGCTATGGTTCTTAGAATGCTTAGTTTCATGTTTGCAGATGATGTAATGTTTTCTATATGTTTTGTAAAGGTTAAGTATGTGTCCAGTGTTACTTATAATATTTTAGGTGTTCTGTTTAGTGAGATAGTGATGTTATTTATGAAGATTTTGAGTTTTGAATTGGTAGATCCAAGTTGGTGATCTGTTGTGATTAGTGTGATAAGAACTTGTTTGGTGAAGCAGACATTCTATTGTAAGTTAACCAAGTTTGTATTTGGTTGATGTACTGTTGGGTTAGGAGGGTTTAGATTCTGGTGTGCGGTAGCTATGGTGATGTCATCAGCATAAGTTATGTTTATGTGGTCTGTTTGTGGATGTGGAAGATCTGCTGTGAATAGGTTGAAAAGTGTAGGGGATAGTATTGCTCCTTGGGGCGCACTGTTTTTAATGGTTACTGTGAGTGATTTCTTGTTATTGATCTGTATTTGAGCATTTCTTCCTGATATTAAGTTTGATATCCATCTCTTTAAAATGGTGGGGATGCTATTTTATTATTTTGTGTATTGGATTGCATCAGGGGATTGTGTCAAAACCTTGTTTATATTGACTGCCATGAGTAGAGTTTTGTGTGGGTCTGAGATTTAAACTGTCTATTATTGGTTGTATAATGTTTGCGAGGTCTGTTGAGGTTGAGTTTTTTTGTTGGAATTTTTGTTTGGGGATGTGTGGTTTTATTCTATTCAGTATGAGTTTTTCTAGTTTACTCAGAGGAGATAGTAGTGAAATTTGGGCGATAGGAAGAGGGGTTTGTGGGATCTTTTCCTGGTTTTAACTTTGGGATGATAATTGCTCTTTTCCAGAGGAAGGGAATGTAATTTAATTTAATAGAATTGTTGTATATGTGTGTGTTAAATGAGTTAGTGCAATATTTCCTAAGGGTTTAAATGTGGATGTTTGAGATGTTATTAGGACCAGTTGCTGGTGAGTTTTTCGAATGTCTTTATGGGTTTTTTAATATCAATTGGTATTATTTCTATTAGGGATGTAGCTACCGATAGTATCAGTATCAGCAGTATTGGCCACTTTTTTTGGTATTAGTTAATATGGCCGTAGACTTACCTTCTTACACCTTTGGCAGTGTCAAGAAATTATAAGAAACCTTTTTAGATCTTCACTAACCATAAATCTAGTATAATTCCGAATATTAAGGACTGCTACTAACAGCGTCTAATAAAGAATTCCTTAAGCTAGCTGCGGCCAACAAACCCAGCACCAAGAATGCGGCATTCTACCACAACAAAGTGAAAACCAACCTTCTAGAATGGCAAATACTTAAATAGGCAATACACCCACAACGAAGCACATATGCTCACGTGGCAAAACTAAAAAAACAAAGAACTTCACAGAAGGAAACCCGCACCTTCATCAGCAATCACTGAAACACAAGCCTGATAGTTGAGATGCGTGGCTTTCAGCAAATAAACACTACTGAAAGGAATGAAAGAAGGCGATTGGACTATGAGACTTTGATACAGTTCATGGCCCCAAAAATTGCGACCACTATTAGACATCTTTCCATTCTACAACAACTACTCAAAGGAAATCACACCAAGAGACCACCCCTACATTAGAAAAACTGAAAGAGACCTGGTCAGTCAAGAGCAAATGATAATTTCAAATTTGCAATCTGTGAAAGAGGAGATTGAAGCTCTTACAAAATATGGAGATGCTGTCCTACGAAACGAGTAATCCTTATCACATAGGTGGCATGAAATATGGGCCAAGGTTGTCCATTATTATCAGTGGCTTGCAAGCTAAATATTTATCAGACCCTCCCTCATCAGTCGAGAGTGAGCGTATTTTTGGAGTAGGTGGGAATGTAAACACCCCAATCATGATAATCAAATTGTAATAATGTTAAAACATAAAAGCTAGTAGCTATAACTTTTTAATAGTTTTAATGAGAATGAACATGCAATATTTTTGAATAAACACAAACATAAAAAAAAGTTTGTTAATATTATATTTTCATTTATTATTCCTTAAAGATACTATTTTAATATATAAAATATATATATATACTTGGGCACAACCAAAATAAAAGTGCAGGGAATGCAATCCTGAGTTGTTAAAGGGATTGCAATCCTTGACGTTACCTAACAGTACACATATGTTCTATCTTATACTGTGTATTTATTATATTATTTAAAATATCGACATCAGTATCAGCACCTAAAAAAATAAGAGTATCGGTATTGGCCTCTTTTCTGGTATCGGTACATCTCTACTTTCTATTGTACGGTGTTTGCTTTTTATTTTCTTGATCTGATTATTTTAATATTTTGTGGATGCGCTGGGTTATGTTTTGCAAAACTCGTGTTTGCTGGAAGCGGTTTGCCTAGGCTAGTTGTTTGTGTAAGCACACTCCAGTCATTGGTTTTTAATCGATTCGTTTTTCTTTTTTTCTTTTTTTTTGCATTGTTTAATGTTTTTATTGTTCCACATTCTATTGTTTGCGTTTTCTAAGTTTTTATCAGATGGGTTTGGTAATAATTTATTGAAGTGTGTTGTAGGGCTTGCCTAAATTGTGTGTACAACTCACTGATTTTTATTCTCTAAATATATGTTGTTTCGCTTATTGCTGATTTTTTGAGTAGATTTCATCGTTTGATCAAGTTTGAAGTATCCCCAGGGTAAATATAAGTTTACTGCTTTTTGAGTTGTTAAAGTGAAGTTTATGGATAGCGTGTTATTGTGTTGGTGTGTATTTCGAGAATTGTCTATAAATTCTTCTGTATTCTGAGAATAGTCCAATCATGCTTTTTGTTATATTTGTGGAAAGTTTTCCTATTATAGAGTGTTGTATGTGTTTGTGGTTAATTGATATTTTATGATTATGGGTATAAGCTTGTGGTTCTAGAGTTGGAGTAGGCCGCAGTTGAGTGGTAATGCTTGTCGATTGAGTATTGCTATGTGTGTTGTGGATGTTTGAGGTAGCCTAATGTTAGGTCTTAAGAATGTAGTTTCGATAGGTTTAGTTTATGTGATTGGTGAGTTCATATTTCTACGTGTGTAATATGATTTGTGGTTGTGTAGGATATTTAGATGATGTCCCAATATATGGTATTATATGAGATTCCTGTCTTTTTGGTGTCTTTTTAGTTACCACGTTTAGAGTTATATGATCATATGCATCATCCGATATTATTGATAAGTTTGTTAGTTTGGATACTTGGGGTGAAGATTTGTGGTAGCTCTGTTCCCTATTTTTGGTTTTTTAGGGCTATTTTATTTTCGGTAAGGTGATTATGAAATGTTATAAATTTTATTCATGTTGAGGTTGTGTTGTATATCATTATTATTTGAAATGAATTTTCGGTATCGTGCTTAGTAATATTATTAGTGAGGTGTTAGTTCTTATAGTATGTGGTTATTAATAGTGAGTTATGTCATGGATGGGTTATATAAAACTATTAATTTTTCTTTGATTGTGAATATATGAACTATATATATAATATTATATCCTATATATATATATATATATAATATATATATATATATATATATTTATATATATATACGTATATATATATATATATATATATCTATATATATATATATATCACTATTATACTATTATATATAGTCATCCACAAAATATGGTTTCTGAATAATTTTCAGACTGATGTGTGTGTGGTTCTGAATTAGATTATTTAACGAATTTTCCTCATTCCTTTGTTTCTTTACTATGTTAATCCTTTCTATATATATTTGTAATATATTAGTTTTAATTTTGCTTATTCATCTTTAGACTTTAGGTTATTATGCGTAGGGTACAGATTTGGCATATCCAGTGGTGGTTTATGGAGGAAGTATTGTAAAAGGGGATTAGTATTTGTGGATCTACTATTTAAAAACCTATTGCTTAGATAGGATTTCTTCTTACTCTCTCTCTCATTGCAGACATGGGTCGATGTAAATGATTCCATGGTCCACATATCATAGTAGTATCTAGTTATAATTATATATATAATAGTATATATTTAATATATATAATACTATTATATATTATTATTATATAGATACTCTCTCTCTATAACTATACTTATGATATATATATATTAGTATATATATATATATAATATATATATTATAATATATATATAGGGTTGTTGAAAAAAACGGGTTTTTTTAATTTGTTTTTTTTTGAAAAAAAAAAACACGTTTTTTTTTTAAAACAAGTTTTTTTTTTTTTTTTAAAACAATGTTTTTTTGTTTTTTTTAAATTGATGCCTAAAACTAATAAGGATTTCATGTTTAAATCTATACAGTAGTACCCAATACCCCTTTAGGCCCAAATATTGACTATTAATACAGATTTATAAATATATAATATATACTATACTATATATCATATATTATATTATAACTCACTATATATATATATATATAATATATATATATATATATATAATATATATATATATATATATATATATGATCAAAAAAAGGCATGGTTATAAACAGTCTCTCTCTCTTTATGGTTGAGTGAAAAAATAGAAATGGTAGGAAGGTGATTGATTTCTGTGAGGGGAGAGAGAGTGTATGTGTGTAAGTAATACTTTACTTTAAACAAAGAGTATCGATAATTACTAGGGTTTTCTGTAGGTAAGAGATGGTATCCAAAGTGAAAGTATGATTGATTTTTTTGTGTTGGTGAAGAAGGAGAATGTTGAAGTATGTGTTGGATGTTAAATCTCAGTTGATTTAGGAATGGATATCGGATTCGATTATCTGTACTATTTAAAATTTAGTTCGCGGGGACTTGGATGGAGAGGAATGTGATACAGGAAGGAAGTGGGTAAAATAAGAGTGAGAAGTTAGTGAACAATGTTAATCAAGGATAAGGTATTTTAAGAGCACTCGCTAGTAAAGAGCTTGAATGTGAACAAGTTGAAACTGTAAAAATCTGGAAGCAAAATGAATGAAGTCAATGTCTAGCAGTGCAAAAGAGTATGTGGGTGTGCTAAAGTAGGAAGTAAGAACTTTAACAGTGAGTGGGTGGAATGAAGAGGTGAAAGCAAGCGGTTAAAAGCTAAAAAAAAGAGGGGCGGTTGAATGTGTAAAAGCAATATGAATGAAAGTTCCAAAAGAAAGATGATTGGAAATTATATAAGAGGGAAAAAAGGAAATGCTAAAGATGCAGACGTAAGCAGAAAGAGACTTAAATGAACAGTTGGAAGGAGGGATGAGATTGGGACATACAAGTGCGAAATTGAAGCTCTTCTGGAAGGAGAGCGAAATGTTTAAGAATTAGAATAAGGGAACCTGCTTAGAATACTGAATAGGGATGTGTTTTTGTAACTGATGGAATGGATGTGTGATGTGGAGTGTGGAAAAGGAACACTTTGAAATCCTGCTATTATATTGGCTAGTATATGAAGAGGTGATAATGGAACCTGTGTGTGGTTTTAGCGCTTTATGGATACCAAGAAGAATAGTATTTTTGGGGCATGAGGTTATTTAGCAAAGAGGAGGAAATGGGTAGCGTGAGAAAGTTGAAGAATGGTAAATCTGCAGTATAGATGAAATTACTGCTGAAATGATCAAGAACGGAGGGCAAAGATGGTGATTGATTGGATCTTGAAGATGTGTGTATACAAGCGTTTATGGAGGGTATAGTTTCAAGGGTATTGGAGGAGGGCAGTAATAGACCCTTAATAAGGGTAAAGGGAGAATAAAGGGAACTGGAGAAAATTATAGGTATTTTGATTATTGAGTGTTGTAGGGAAGATATACGCTGGTGTTTGGTCGAAAGAGTGCGTCCGAGTGATCTGAGGACTGATTGGTGTAAGAACAAGGTGCCGTTTAGGAAGTAGTAGAGGATGTGGGATCAAATCTTTACATTTGAAGCAAATGAGAGAGAAATGAGAGAGGGAAGAATAAATTGTATTAGATTTTGATGGGATTGCAAACCAGGGTATGATGAGGTTAATAGAAGGCTATTGGCAGGTGTTAGTATATTTACGTGTGGATAGCTTGCCTGAATGAATCAAAGATGTTATTGATGATAGTGAGGCGTGACTGTAAGAATAAATTTGGTGTCACAAAGTTGATGCGTTTAGTATTATAGCGGAGTGAGGCAGGCATGTGTTATGTTTCCTTGGTTATCGAATTTGTATATGGATGGGGTTATGAAAGAATGAAATGGGCGTGACAGGAAATGGTGTTAGAATGATGGGAGAGTGGAGGGTGCCCTACCTATATATATGTGGCAGATGATTTTGGTTTTGTGTGGCGAATCTGAAGAGTTTGAGAGGATGGTAGAGAGATTTGCAGGGTGTGAAAAGGATGGGTTTTTGAAAGTAAACATAATAAGAGTTAGGTATAATTGTTGAGTGGGGACAGTCCTTCAGGCACAGTTATGTTAGTGGTGAGCAGCTGGAACAAGTGTCTGAGTTTAGAATATATGCTGGATGAAAATGAGAAGGGAACGGATGATCCAGAGTTTAGTAGGAAAGTTTTGTGAATGTTAGCAAAAGGTGGCTGGTGCAATTATAATTGTTGGTGAATGTAAAAGGGACTAAGTCTTTAGTCGCTAGGGTCTTACATGACGGAATGTTGTTACCTGTGTTAATGTGTATAGTAGTGAGACTAATGTCTGGAATAAGAAGTATTAGATCTAAAGTTCAATTTGTTCAGATGACAATCTTAGGGGCATGTTAGGTGTGAGAAAATTTATAAAATGAAGAATGAACATATTAGAGAGTTGTGTGGTGTGAAGAAAGGGGTAAACGACAGAATAAATGATAACTACTCTTGAGATGGTTTGTCATGTGGCAAAGGATGAACTGATAGTCAGTTTTTAAGCCACTGTATTTAGTGCTGCGAGTGTGTTGAAAAACCGACCGCCTTGGTGAGGCTCCGCATAGAAAAAGTGGAAATTGAGTCAGTAAACGAATGTCTGAGGAGAGAAAATGTGAGTTTGGCAGAGGCGCAAAGAAAGGGTGCATAATAAGATAGAATGGCGGGGGTTTGTGAGGGGGTATGGTTTGTGGCCCACCTGGGTCAAGGGGATGAGCCCTTACACTGACGATTTACCATAGTGAAGGGTCCGTCGGCCGTCCCGTGAAGCTATAGGGTTGACTGCGACGAGTCCTTACTAATAATGGTACAGAGGGGGGGGGGGGCTGGGCTTTCTTTTCACTTTTGTCATATTCTTCTACTGCTTTTCTTTTCTGTTGCTTGTTACGCACCTTACCACCTGTCTTGGGGAGAAGAAAAGGTAGATGGAAGAATATATATATATATCTATTATGATATATATATATATTATATATATATATACTAATATATATATTATATATATATATAACTATATATATATATATTATATATATATATATACTTAAGTATATATATATACCACTGTATATATATACTTATATATATATATATATATATATATATTACCCTATATATTATATATATATATATATATATATATATATAATATATATATATAAATATATCTATTATATTATATAATATTAATATAATATATACGGTAGATATATATATATTTACTATAATATATATATATATATATATAAACTATATATATATATATATACGTAGTATATATGTTACTATATATATATAAGTATATAAATAATAATCAGATCATGTGAACTGTAATAAATTATAGCCTAGAGCAGCCGTCTTCATACTTTTTTGATCGGCATTTACCCCTCGACGATATAATAAATCTAAGTTGTACTCCCCTATGAGGCCTGAAATATATTATTATATAGGCTATTATTAGTAATATATTATACTATATATTATATATATATATATTATATTATATCTATATATATATATATATCATATAACAAACTCGCGGACAAATTTAATGCATCACCCATAAATATAATGTTTAAAACTCTTTCATTTTTGGAAATAGTCAGAGCTAGGTTTGGTTTTATGTGAGTCATGCCTAACTTTCGGATGTATTACCGTATGTAAACTGCACCGAGACATGAGGAAATATCAGATGCAATTATACGTCTATCCGACAAGATTCAATTTTGCATCTCCTATGCTCGACACGGCACGTCCTCCGCTGCCATCCCTTACTCCTTACTCCGTACGCCTCGTCCTTCCCTCGACGTGCCGTAACTTGTAATCTCCCGATACTTCATTCTCTCAAGCCTCTGTATCGATGTTATTAGTGTATGGAACTAAATGGCATTATAAAGACAACCAACCAAGTTACGAAATCCCGAAAGTACGTTCATAGGAGAAGAAGGTAGCAAGAACACCAACAACTAGCCGAACAAACCCTATGCTGTAAGTCGTAGCTTGATAAAGACTGTCACAATGGAAATACTCGTCAGAGAAGGAGGAACGTCGCCATAGGATAGGTTAATCACACTGTCGAAAAGCCAGGCCATTTCTCAGAGAAAGGTGACCTCAGCAACTCTGGGTAAACCAATCGACAGTCAGTCGAATCCCTCGTCGGTTCAGGGAGACTGGCAGTAACCGTGGACGACATAGTCAGGGTCGCCCAAGAGAGATGACAGATTCCTCCGTCTGACAGTGCTTCGTGATCGTTTCCAAACAAGCGTACAGTTACAACACAGGCTCCGTGAGGTCAGACATGTGCCCATTCCCGAGCGTACAGTGAGAAGACGACAGAATGGACGTGGAGTACGTATTACAAGGTCTGCCATTAGCCCTCTCCTGATCAGGAGCATCGGGTTGCGATTTCTATTTTCATAAACGTATGGATATTTGACACTCACAGATGATCGACGTTCACACTACAGTGACCAGATGGACGTCGGCGAATTTGGAGATGTGCTGGTGAGCACTTTTCTGCTGCAATATCTCCCCAAGTGATTCCTTTTGAAGGTGACTCTGTGATGGTGTTAGGCAAGCATTTATTTGGGTGCTCGCACGGCATTGGCATATCGTGAGCAGAGGAACGCTCTCAACTGCTGAAGGTATGCGGAAGGACATCTTCCAGGATTATTATGGGTGCCTTTTCCGTCCTTCATTGGCGCTTCCATTTTTGTTAACTTCATGACAAACGTCACACAGACACGCACATAGTCGTCCCAACGGTACCTACAACAGGTATAAGGATAAGACTCCTGGCCATTTCTGCGAGGAGTCCGGACATGAATCCCATTGAACATGTTTGGGATTTGTTGGGTAGGCGTGAACATACTCAGTCCACACTCAAGGAGCTTGCAAACACTTTGACAAAATCCCGCAGGAGATCATCTCCAAACATTCATCATGATGGCCGATCGTTTGGAGGGAGTTGGAAGGGCCAGAGGGGGTACAAAACCCATTATTAGACACCTTTATGCTGCATTTCACATTGTAATTTGTAGAATAATTGTTGTTTGATTTACCAAAATCATTCATATTCCATATTTTTTTTTTTTCATTTCTATTATGCCATTAAATTCCCTTACACACTGTCATTACATACGGTTTATACATTTATAACCCTGTGCAACACTCCCGAGTTAGGTGTGAACCAAATAAAACCAAACCCTAGCCCTACATTTCCCAATATATTATAAAAAGTTTAAATTAATTTACGGGTGATGCATTAAATTTGCCAGCGAGTTTATATATATATATAGGCCCACTGGTCGGGAAAAACATATAAATAGTAACCTTTCCCCCGATTGTCGTGGTAAAATAAATAAAATAAAATAAATATATATATATATATTATATTATATATATATACTATATAATATATATATACTATATATAGTATATATATATATATATATATATATATAGTATATATATATATCACACAAGTCACTTTGATACAAGATCATACCACTCAGCAAGTGATCGTTGAGGCTTCCTTCCGTTGGCGTTACCCTCAAGTATCACTCTGCGTACCCCACTTTGAGACCACTGCCCTAAGCACTAATAAAAACTTTATTAAGTACTAAACTCAACTTTATATATTGTATAAAACGGTCATATTGTATTACTGTATTTTAATGCTAAATACCCTAGAAAGAGTAAATATAATGAAAAATAAGTAAATTTAAAAAAAAAACAACCAAAAAAACAAAATAAATTTTCTAGGCCTTTGGTCTTTATTTTTAAAAAAACCGTGTTTTTTTAAAATAAAACAAAACGAACGGTTTTTTTTTTTTAATCCTAACCCTATATATACGTGTTATATATATATATATATATTCATAATGAGTATGATATTTATATTATATAATAGTTATATATATATATATATATATATATTACTATATATATATATATATAATATATTAATTATATAATATATAGCATCAGTGCGGTGGTGACCGGGGCCCAAACCCCTTTTTTTAGAGGGGTAATTCGTCCACTTCTAAATAAAAAAAAATAATAGAAAATAAACAATTTCGCTTTTCATTTGATAAGGGGACGCCAAAATAACTATACAAAAACACCCCCCTCACCCCCCCCCCCCCCCCCCCCCCCCCCCCTTGCTGCGGTAGGGTTTCCTAACTTTTGAGGGTAGTAATCATCAATTCTATGAATGTTTTAGGTTTTAACACTTTCTTATGTAGAATTGAATGCTCTTTCAAATTTTCTTTGTTATTATTCAACATTGCAAAAAATATTTTAGTCACAGATATACAGGGGGATATGGGGGGGTATTCAATTTTGATATGTCATAATTGATGTAAGGGTAAAGGATACACCTTTCTTCATTATTTCTGCGTCAGCACGAAACTTTCGGAGTAAGTATAGTTGGGGAAGCATTACTCATTAATTTTTGTTTAAATTAAATTCTTTTGTATGGATAACGGATTTGCCGCTGTGCTTTTGAAATTCTAAATTTTCAAAACCTGTATAACCATATGCAGCGGCAAACCCCTTGAGTTTTACAAAAATTTATTCTAAGAAAAAATAGTAATCTTGCCTAGTAAGTATATTGATCTGAAAAGTTTCGTATTTGATTGAACAAAAAAAATAAAAATTTATCATAAAATATTTTTAGTAGCAAAAAAAAATTTTTTTTTTTTATAAATAAAATAGTTACCTGGTGGCGTGAAACTTTTTTAATATTTACTCGATTGCAATAAATTTTATTTAGATTAATATCTATCAAGACTATACATATTTTTTTTAGTTAATATTTGGTATGCTCAACAGTTTTGCCGTTGATCATCAAGAGAGATTCTTTGGAAAACTTTTGAAATGTTTCCCGATGAGCAGCGAACAAATCTGTTGGGCATGCAAAAATTTTCTCTAAACAAAAAATGTCTACCTTTCCCAATTATACACGCTCTGCAAATTTCAAACTGATCGTATAAATAATAATTTTCATGGTTTTTATTTTTGAGTTGCCGAAAAAATTTTTTTTTTAATGATTGGTATCATGCAACATTTCTATTATTCATCTGATAAAAATGAAACTTTTTATGGCTTTTATAACGACGATATACTATACACATCTTTTATTTAGATTACAATTTTATCTTTCCAATTATTTCGCCTGTTTCAGGGAAATCTGTTTAAAATTTATTAGTCTTTCCATGAACAGCGAGGCAAAAGTTTGGGTATAAACAAAATGTTTTAAGGAAATAAAACAATAATTTGTATTCCTTTTGTTCAAGCTAAGCATGCTCTGAAAGTTTCGTATAAATCGGATATTATACATCAAAAAAGTTATTACGGTCATTTTTCTTTTATTGCCAACAAAAAAAAGAAAAAAAAGAAAAATTCAATCATACTCGCAGACAACCCTTTTTACTAGTTTAGACTTAATTTAGATATTAATTTTTGTACATACTTGTCAAAATTGCGTAGATACCCCATTTTTTCATTTCGTACTGTAGAATTGTTGTATATACCCAACGGTTTTGCACTGCTGCACAGTTCAACTTTCTTGACTATTTTGTACTAAAAAAAATATTTTTTTGTACATTTGCAGCTGCTATTTCGGGGGTATAACAAAAAAATCCAACGTCTTTTTATACTTTCTTTTAGTTTTCAATTTTTATGAAAATGAAATACATTTTGATGTTTGATTCATGCAAATATAAAAACTTTTGGTGATATTTTACGTTGAGTAACTTTTTTAGATTTTATGGAGAAAAAAAAAGTTGAGACTTAGGTGAAAAACTCAAATTGAAAAAAAATAGAACTCAAATTTATTGCTGCTTATTTTGCTCAAATGTTATTTCATAAAATATATTTCAAAACATTTTATCGCAAGTATTTCAATAAAATCCGCTTGAAAAAATCTTTTGTAGTGTTCATATAGAAAATTCACTGCTCTCACACATTGCTGATAAAAATGTGTTCTACATATTTACTGTTGATAAAGTTTTAGCCTTTACTTTGCAATTTTATAAACAAATCATACAGAGAAATCTTTCCTCTTTCGAATGGTGTATAACTTATCCCAAAAAACTTTAGTGTTGCTACGCGCAACGTCCTCTTAATAGCCGCGCGGTAGTACTACAAGTTTTTTTTTAGATTATCTTTAGTTCTAGAGAGTTTTTATATTTTTTAAAAAAATATAAAAATTAGGTCCAAAATGCCCTTCTCAAATAGAATTCCTACTTGAAAAATGATGTTTTTAACTTTGTATAAAATGAAAAATTTGTGGATGGATTTTAATTATTTTTCAGCTCCTTTCTCAACTCGAGTATGTTAGCTTTAAACTTGGCAAAAGTAAATTTTTGTTCCAAACAAGTACTAGTGGCTAAAGCACGGGGCCTAACTTGGTCCGTTCACCCGCCATAAAAATTGAATTTTGATGGAGTGACTCGCACCACCATTGTTTTTCGTATTTTATGTATATTTATGACATTTTTTATTATGTATAATTTAATTTAAATATAATTAAAATAAAAAAATATGTTAGCAAATATCAAAATAAAAAATTGAAATTTATGATAAAAAATACGAATTCCAAAAAGTGTCAAAATTTTTGAGCGGAGAGGGGTGATTCGGACCACCTTATTTTTATTCTTATTTTTATGTATCATATTGACATTTTTATTTACTTATTACTTAATTTTTAAATTGATAAAACAATTTTATATTAAGTAAAAATTAAAATATAAAATTTGAATTTTATATGTAAAGGAATTTCAAATGGTTGTCCGATTCCCCCTTCCAAGGTCAGGCTGAATGAGCTTTATTTAAACTTTAATTAACTATTATTATTAGAATTAACTTATTATTATTTTATCTTATTACCTACTACTAATAGTGAAAAGCTTATTTCAGAGAAGAAAAAAATTTCCAAGAAAGTGCATTTAGGAAGTCGGGAGACGAAGTATAATAAAGTGGTCCAACAGTCACCCTTGCCCGATGCTATATAAAGAAATTTAATCCATTTAAGTTATCTTTTTATAACAATGTAGGTCTAAGTTAGGTTGTAGATCTACGGTATTATTAAACTACAGCAATATATATATATATTAAATATAAATAATATAATATATATATATATATATATATATATAATTTAGTAATATGCTTTAAAGAAGATATATAATATTTGGGATGTACCGATAGTATCGGTATCGTTATCGGCCATTTTGATGTATCGGTAAAATGTCCGAAATGAAAAATGATAGCTTCTTACTTTTGAGTTGAATAAGCCAATCAACCAGTTTAGATTCAATAATAAATCGTAGTTCGATATAGATAGCTAGTACCAAGTTATGTTTTTTTTTTTTTCCTCGATTTTTTTTTCCTCGATTTTTAGCGTTTCTCCAACTTGGTCTTTGGCGTAAAATTTACCTATTTGGATAGCCATTATTATAATTTTACAGATTTATCTACTTTTTTAGTTATCAATAGTATTTTTTTTTTTTTTTTGTACGCAATTTCGTGAGGGCGTGTGAAGTGCGTGAGTCTTTTTAAACTTTCTGGATTCATTCATATTTCAGATATTTGCTTATAGGGTTTTATCGTTTTAAAATTTAGGTTTTAGGGTACGAATAATTTTTCCTCATTTCTCCTTTGGTTTTGTCTATTTTTTTTATTTTATTTTTTTTTTTTTGGATTGCGTGTGCGTGTGTGATAGCAGATTTGGCACAGGCGTGGCTTTCTTTTGACTTTTACCAACATCAATGGCTTGCTCTACTCTGCATCTATGGAATACTACCTCTCCAACTCTAAACCTAATATTATATGCTCTTGTCTGAGACCCCAGATGGCTAAGGAATTCATCTTCCAACTCGTTTAATATATCCAACTATTAACTTATTTTATAATTTCGTTTGAAGGGTGGGAGTATTGTGCTATGTAAAATATAAACATTCCTATTAAACACGTCTCTCCGGAATCTCGAATCTCCTAAACTTCGATGTTCTTGTGGTCTTAGAAGATCTCTTCTCCTTCAAACTACAATATTTCTTATGCTTTGCTACTGTTCTCCTAACAGAACAGATTGTCATGCCTTTTTTGATTAGAATACGTGTTTTACCGGAGATGTTATATCTTTTCTCATCCAAATACTGAGATACCTTCTATTTAGGGGATTTCAATGTACACAAAAACTGAATTGTTGGGTTCCTCTCGTACTGATTTAGTTGGGAGGAAGCCGAAACATTTCAGTATTCTCAACGATCTGGAGCAAATGATTAAAATAAACCTACCACACATTCCGGATCGTTCCAACCGATTCTTGAAAACACCACTTGACCTATGTTTCACCCACTAGTCCTTCTCTCTATAAATACACACCTTCGCTCCTATCGGTAATCTGACCCAACCTTAGATCACTTAATTTTAATACTTTCTCATCCAACACTCTCCATCCTGCCCTATGCGTTTTTAATGGCACTTTGATCGGGCGATTGGGGGGATTGCGTTTGCTTTTACGCTAACTATTAATTGAAGTGACTGCTTTGCCTCTTAAGACGCTTCAGATTCTTCCGATAAAGTGGAACTGTAATTGTTAATGGATGAGCAGGTTCTCCTTCTTGGACTAAATCTTTTTCTCCTCAAAATCCAATGTTCGATCGTGTTCCCTGGCCATCCAGGCTAGAGACAATGCTTATCGGGTGTTGGAAAAGTTTCTCGTTCTCCTATCACTTCTTGCAATTTCATTAGCTAGAAATCGTTGAGGGATACTCTTCGACGAGCAATACGGGCTTTCATCAAACGAAAATGCGCTGATCTCCTTGGTTTTCCTACTGACAAAATCTCTCTGGCCTCTTGCCAAAAAAAGTCTCTAGCAACTTTTACAAAGTTTCTCTAATAACTTTTGTAAATACGTCTTTCTTCCTCTTATTCGCTCTGATATTCTGTTTGTTTAATACTTCCAACTGAAAAAGGGGCCAATCTATCTCTTTTGCCTCATATTTTCCTCTAACTCAACCTTCAGACTTTTTCCTCTGTCCTTCCTCCTTCTCCTCTCAGGCTGTCCTATGCATTTACCTGTCATTTCATTTTGATCGGTTGCATGAGCTCCTGAAATCTTTGAACGTTAGGAAGGCGGGTGGCCCGGAGGGCATTCCTCTCCGAGTTTTTAGGAAGTGTGCTTCCGTCTGACCCACCCCTCGTTCAGCCTGATATCGTGCTATTGCCTCTCAATACTAGCACTTTCCTCAGTGTTGGAATGCTGCGCATATGTCCAACCCATTCCGAAAAAATGATGCTGCTCTGATCCTTCTAACTATCGCCCTATAGCTCTTCTCACTTGTTTTATTTCTATCTTAGATCTTTGAAACCCTTCTCAACTCTCATTCTTAGATCATACTGAAATCTCTCTTTCCCTTCTTTCTGATTACCAGTACGCCTTTCGGTGTGCTCGAGATCTACTGGCGAGATACTTTCTACTTTCCTATTTAACAGATTTATGTTTTTCCTTGCCGTCTGTATGGGGTTGGCTACGGTGGTTAGATCTTAGTTGGTTAGTGGGTGGGGCGCCTGAGGCATAGTCCGAAGGTTCTATTTTGAGTGTCGGGTATATTGTTGTGGTTTATATGGCACGTGTCACTGTCTCTTCAAGCTTCCCTCCTTTGGTTTCCTTCTTCTCTTTGCTTCTTTTGCCTACTAATGTCTAGCTTTCTCTCAAATCGCTCAATGTTGGTTGTTGTTGATGGGGCGACTTTCTTCTTTTTGCTGTCAATTGTGGTTTCTTCAGGGTTCTTCTTATCTTCCTATTTATCCTGCTTTTCGATCAATTGGATCTTCTCACCCTGCATAGTCTAACTCTATCCACTCATATGTCGATGACTAGGCCCTTCATTCTTCAACTCATATCAATTTCGCTCCCTCTTTTACTCTAGAATTGCCTCTACGTCTTAATCTTTCGGTTCTATCTTCGCTGATCTCGCATAAGAATTCAGGGTTGGGTTCGGTCCTCAAAGCTTGTGAAAATTTTAATTCTTTAAAAACCTCAACTTCTCTACAAAATCTCTCTTTCTCTCTCTCTCTAAGACACTTAACTTTCTTATCTCTTTCGACGTTCTCTCTGTCTCTCCTGTTGACATATTAAACCAAAACATAGACTTAACAAATAACAAAAAAATGTTTTGAAAACCTCAAATCGCAGTGGTTGCTAGGGGCGAGCTCAAAGAAACTGGGAGTTCTGTTTAGGAGTGCGAGACTTTTTCCTCTTCTAAGATACTCCACCTATACAAGGGTCCTCATCCGCCCTGTGTACTGAGGATGTACTGCTCTTCATTATCTATGGGGCGGGCTCTGCGTTTCATCCGGCTTTTTGATAGGGTCGAGTCAAAGGCAAAAAAGACTTATAAACTGTCCCTGCACTTTCTAGTTCAACTTACCCTTTATTATTTGCGGCGCGATGTTGACGTGGCTCTTATCCCTTTTCTATAGGTGACTGTAGAGGCAAAAGTGCTCGAGGAACTATCCACTCGCGTACCCACCTTTAACGACGCCCTCGTAGCAAATAAGGGGTGCTGTGTCGGCACATGGTTTGTGTTGATATTAGTAACTCCAGATAGTTCGCTTGCGGTGCTTCTTTCTTTCTGCCACCTCTGTTCTTTTGTGGAATTCTTTCCATCATCTGTGTTCCCTACTCAATTTAATTCCCTCACTTTAAAGCCTGCGTCTGTGCTCATCTGGT